>JAECUM010038367.1:0-17216 GCA_016617855.1 Megalonaias nervosa
CGACAGGTCGCAGACTTGTCGCACTCTCGGTCGCAGACTTGGTCGCAGTCGTTATGCGATCGTGATCGACAGAGAGACGACAGTGCGAAATGAAGAAAGAAGAAGTTATCCTCAGTCAAAAATCTGTATTACCGCAAGACCTCTGCGTTGCTTGGACGAGCCTTGTAGCACCGGGCTGTTGGTGGAAGAAAGACCTTGTCCCTAATTTTTTCTGATTCCCTGGCCCGGCTCTCTCATGTCCACCGTAATACGACCAAGTGTGCTTGCTCTGGCGGTGTGGTTATACTGCTTCTCTACAGGGGACGTCTTCACAATATACCGCTTCCTAACACACCACCATAGCAGCCACAGTTGGCCCGTATATATACCCAGGCGGAATCACGTGACCCAAAACTAAGACGTTAGATGGCACTACAAACCCCGCCAAGCATTTAAAATCACAATATAAACTTTAACGAAACGAAATAGTATGTAATGAAACGAAAATTTGAAGTCCATGGGGTTTCCTTGTTACTATATATATATATATATATATATATATATATATATATATATATATATATATATATATATATATATATATATATGTGTGTGTGTGTGTGTGTGTGTGTGTGTGTGTGTGTGTGTGTTTTAAGTCAAGAAATGTTACTAACATATGCCATATTGTTGATGCATATTCTTGGTGTGTCCGAAAGATACAATATACTCAAACGTTAGGATTTCTCAAAGTTTTTATTATTCAAGTCTATTATAATTTAAGTAAGACAGTGCATATTAAATATTTCGTTTCACCTAATTTTGAATTTTTTCTTTCATCTATCCAGCATTACAAGAAACAATAGTTTGTACCAGAGCACATTATTATTCATTTTGATTTGCATTTATGTTATGGTTAAGATTTATCTTGTTTCCGTAACATGAATGGGGTTATCTGCCCTTGGTGCCACTTTATAAAACCCGTAGAAGCTTTTGGTTACATTTCAAATGGGTTGTTCTAATACTAGTAGTAGAAGTAGAAGTAGTCGCAGCTTTTGATATTATTATTATTATTATTATTATTATTATTATTATTATTATTATTTCAGGTATCGGAATTTCCCAGGCTATTATATCCCTCATCGTAGCAATTTACTACAACGTGATTATGGCGTATTGTTTGTATTACATGTTTGCCTCCATGCAGGGCACTCTTCCCTGGACCGTCTGTAAAGAGGTTTGGATTCTCTCAGTCGTTATGATTTCTGTCAGATTAGCGAGTAATCATGTAACTGAATACATTCTCACATAATAAAGAGTCAAACCGAGTTTGTAAATTAAAACATGTTGTACAACATAACAATTTCCCTCGAAAAGCAACACATTAATATGTAGTTGTTGGTTGTCTTCTTTAAATCGAAAACTGTGAAAATAATAAACAAAGACATTATTAGTTCTTAACACTAGTAATGAATGTACTCGTGTGTTCATGCTTGTTTCTTGCGTGCAGTAATAATATTTTGTAATTTATTATATACTCATTTTTCTCCGTTAACTTTACATTGTCAGATTCGTGTAATATATTTCCATATTGCACGGCTTCATACTGTACGACACGTGTACCTATAATAGCATTGTGTATTAGGAACTACTTTGTAAACAAACCATGTACACTCATGTCGTAGACGCTTTAGTATTTGGTTAAATATATTTGTTTGTGTACGAACTAAAGAAGCTGTTTCGTCCATTTGAAAGTAAAGATGATAAAGTTAACTATGTGGACGAGTTCACTGAGTCACGAACGAAACCTTCAAATAAGCAGACGAATGAACATGATATTCGCAATGTCAACAAAACATTTTGAGATACGCAGTAACTGAAAATACCATTCTAATAATTTAAAAAATTACTTTTTTCGTAAGTTTTCGCAAATAGAATGGTTCAGACTATAACCAGTGCTCTCTAGGGTTTATAAAATAGCACAGAAAAGTATACTGAGGCCATGGGCTATCACATATCTATCAGACACGTACCATTTTAAAAGTCAGTGAAAATACTAAATTCAAGAAAAAATGCAACTGAAGGTTTTGGTAGGAAACTACGAGCATTGGAGTCAACAAGTCAAGACGACGAAACAGTATTATTTCCGCTGGCTAAATGGAGTGTTACACAGAAGCTGCTTTGCAATTTTTCCCGTTTAACTATTTTGGTACAATGTTAGACTAGCCGTACAAGCCATATAGTTCAGAGCTTCGGTCCCTCCAACAGCGAACATTTAATTGACAGGGCATAAACATGTCATCTTTAGCTGGTAATAAAAATGGTAATGAATATACTTAAATTTACGCATCTTGAATTTCCTCAATATTTCCTTTCTTAGTTAGTTCTGCAAATCTGAACGGCATGACCCATGTCATGAAAAACCTTATATACACAGGAATTGTACTGTACCTTCGACTACATTTCCAAATGAAATCAGATTATCCTTACTGCACAGAACTGATTCAATAAATTCAGTCATTCATAAACAGAAAAGCAGAATTATCTGGATGAACAGAAAAACAAATTCCATCCTTCCAGACCAACAGGAAAAGTTCTTTCAATGCTCATTCAATCACAATATGACTCTAAATTTCAGTTTTAAGTAGACCAAAACGAGAATTTTTTATACTAACGTCGAGCGCTACGAATTCAATGGTCGCTAGGAGGTGCCATGTGCGCATTAATATTATTACTGTGTGTTGATGAATCTACAGTTGTGTATTTATTTTGAAATACAGCATAAATTCAATTACTTTGTTTCTTGCAGTCTATTCCTTTATTATTAAGCCTTAGGTATGAACGCAAAATGAGTATATCAGATGAAGGTTACTGCATTTGTATGGGAAAATATGAACTGGTTTTTTTTTTTTCTCGGAGTAATCCTCCACTCTCAAGGTCGCGCAGTATTACTCAGAACAAAACTCCATCATATTTTCCCATACAAATGCAGTAACCTATAAATATGTAATCGTTTTTAAGCTTCAAGAGTTCATGAATCTTCTAACATATGAAATTCCATTCTACACAAAGAATCCGACTGTAGACACATTTGTGAACTACAAATGTTTCAAACCTTATCTTCATGCATTATTAATTTAGCTGAATTTTCAATTTTGCTCATCAGCAGTATCATCGTATATATTACACAAAACCATCCAGAAGATGAACGAAGGAGAAATCAGTTTTTGTGCTGTAAACATATTTTTAATAGGAGTAATTTAATATTTCCTTCTTTTACCAGGAGTGGAAGCAGTTTGGATGTGTAGAGAAGACAACCAAGGCGTTGAGATACTGTAATCCTGATAAAAACATTACTGAAGATTGTCGCTGTACTTTAAACGCCACGATTGATGTCTATCCTTTTGTCAATTGTACAAACGTCAGCTATACCGGGAATCCAACTGCAGTGGCTGAATTATACTTCTAGTGAGTATAAAAACAAATGATTTTATTCTGAACATGAGTACTCAATACATACATATATATATATATATATATATATATATATATATATATATATATATATATATATATATATATATCTTTATATTCATCCTCAGATAACCAGAGCTGATGAAAATGTTCGAAATTCCGATCCGACATTAAAGGCTTGAAAGTATCCATGATCGCTTAGTAACCATTTAACAAGATTAGTTGCCCAATTCATAACTAATTTATAAGATATTTTGAGAAAAGTGACAGCTAAAAAGTCGTATAACCAGATCAAGATAAAGAAAAAAGATTACCCCATTAAACTTGTTTTCTTTTCCCAAATGATCCTACAGTAATAAGAACCCAGCCATCGTTGTGTTTCTAGAGGTAACTGGAATTCTGTAATCTCAAAGACCAAGATGCCCGAGTTTGCCACAAAAGATCAGTTAGCTTCTCGACTATCTACAACATCTTATGAATATCTGTGTACACCACGGCAATTTTGGCCAATGAACAGCAGGGCAGATGAAAACTGAAAAATTGAATTCCTGAATGAAATTCGAGGATAATTGTTGTCTTTCTTCTTGACGGGAATGAGGTGTAATGTGATTCGTCTACCGTCCTGTTTCCAGCGTTCGTAAATCATTTCTACTTTCAACTTTTCAAAGCACATCTGGACCAATAGTAGCCAATATTTTATTCAAATGGAATCATTCTTAATAGACCCGGTAACTAAACAGATAAATGCATTTTAAATGTCTCGGTTGTCAGTGGGTACTACAGAGTATGAATGGATATATGAAATCAGGTGATTGAATACATAATAAAATCTCCGTTATCGAGTTCTTGTAAATTTCAAACGACTGAGTAACAAATGCTCGTCATTTAGACTTTTTGATAAGAATTTGCGTACCCAAGATATTTTACATTTGTGCTGATCATGCCACTTTGCGCCTGGCCATGCGTACCCAATATATTTTACATTTGTGTTGATCATGCCACTTTGCGCCTGGCCATGTGTACCTCAACATCAAATACAGTAGCGGTTTTAAGATACTTATTGGAGAGCACTCGTTAGCATTTCATACAATTCAAAATGAGAAACATTATCATTAATGCCTCTAAGCTGCAACATATGACCAATTACTATGTGTAAGACCACTTTGCGCTTGATTCCAGGTCAGATTTACACATTGTTTGCAAACCAATGTATTATCAATACACATAAATAGTATTATATACCTATCTGGCACGTAACGAAAACTTTATAAATTAAGGATGACATTAAGATAAAGCAAAATATTGGTGTTTTTATTTCGTGGACACATACACACACATTGAAAAATATTATCAAAGTTATGGTGTCTTTATTTTGAAAATAATTGTACATGTCCGTGATATCTTTTCAGTAAAGAGGTCATCCAAAAGGCCCCGAACTTGTACCCCAAGGATATGGGAGATCCACTATGGAAACTTGCTCTGTGCCTCCTACTCTCCTGGATAGTTGTAATTGTTTGTATCATCAAGGGAATCAAGTCATCCGGAAAGGTAGGTTTATGGGTTCTTTGATAACTTACTCTCGTCAAATAAATTTTTAGTTTATGTTGCTGCTGTTTTCCATCCATTTTTTTTTTTTTTTGTTTTCTAGATTCTATTGAAAATAACAATAGCACTAAGAGGTTTGCTCAATTGGTCCAAGAAGAGTGCATGAGAATTTATATTTTCTTTCCACTCTGGTTGTCCTGTATTTAGAAAGATAACATTATCTCCTTCCCTTATGTTCAAGAAGGTGAATATACTTTATGGACTACTTTTCGCTTGTCTTCAATTTTACTCCAGCTTTTAATGTTGTGTATTTTTATTCATTTGATTTTATCTTTTGGCAGGTTGTGTATTTTTCTGCCACTTTTCCATATATCGTTTTACTCATCCTACTAATTCGTGGTGCCACTCTTGACGGAGCTATAGATGGAGTGATATATTTTGCAGTTCCGAAGTGGGAAAAGCTACTTGACCTCAAGGTGGGTCCTAAGCACATTTGTCCTTACCGGAGTATTTATAACTATGTTCAGACGAGATAAAGTATGCAAATGTGTTTTATTTCAACATAGTATCTTTTTATGCATATCAAGAATATTTTAGCATCTAAAGAGTATATTAGTCTGGATTGTTGCATCCGATTTAAACGAGCAGAAGAAAGAAATTTTTGCTTTAATATCTCCAAAAGATTGAATGCATATTTTGGAGACCGGATTTTTGGTTTACATGTATTTTCCATGGGAGAAGACTCGATAAGAAATTTTGATTTAGCTATTTATAGTTTTATTTCAAATGATTAGTACAGAGAACTGAATGACCGTTGTGTTGTAATAGACTTGATAGAAAATCACAGTAATCATTAAAATCATGGTAACAGTTTCATGTCTATATTTAATGCCAAAGCTGGTCTTAAGGCGGTCAGATGCTTGAAAGGGTTGCCTGATACTATATCAGTACGCCCAGTGTTTACTGACAGTGGTCTACAATGGTCCAGTTTTCTGGATCACTATGTTGCCTGATACTATATCAGTACGCCCAGTGTTTACTGACAGTGGTCTACAATGGTCCAGGTTTCTGGATCACTATGTTGCCTGATACTATATCAGTTCGCCCAGTGTTTACTGACAGTGGTCTACAATGGTCCATTTTTCTGGATCACTATGTTGCCTAAATGATTATTGAAAAAATACAATGCTTTACAATGGAGATAAGTGTGTGAATCATTTACGGTTATTCGATTTGGAAATATACATTTTGATTTTAATATATTCACCGATTGGCAGCCAAAACCAGTTCAAAACTGACAGATCAACCATTTAATACCTTCTCAGACCATATATTGTTTATGTTTACAGGTGTGGGTAGCCGCCGCGGGTCAGATGTTTTTCTCCCTAGGTGTATCCTTTGGCGGTATAATTATGTTTGGGAGCTTTACCAAGTTTAGGAATAATGCATATCGGTAAGTGTTGATAATATAGTCAAGAATTTACAGAAGGAACCATATTAAACTTAACAAACGTTGACATCTCTGTTCATTAGGTGTACATGATTCTGAATTAATGTTCTCAATGACGGATGAGAGAATACTAATATGTGTCATTTGTTTTCCTCAGAGACGCTGTCCTAATTGCATCATGCGACTTGTTGACTAGCATAATCGCTGGTTTTGTTATATTCACAACCTTTGGTGGAATGGCCAAGGTCCTTGGTGTGGAGGTACAGGATGTAGCAAAGGGAGGTAAGTCGGCGAGAAGTGTAAAATGCAATCACATTCTAATTTTGCAATTCATTTCTTATACCGTGAAAATGGCAGAGATAGGAACTTTTAGGAAATACAAAATAAGTTGTACTTATAATATCTGCGGAACTTTTAGAAAACGAAATCCAGTAAGAAGAGAGGAGAGACATGCATGCATCAGTAGCTTCAAGTAGTTGTTCGTTTCGTTTATCAAATCGTCTATTTAATTACTACATTTTATTTGTTATGGTTTATTGATTTGAACAGCGTACCTACTTTGTTATATCCATATAATCGTTGTTTCTTATTAGACAGATATATAACACATAACTGCGTCACAAAGTCATTTCACGTCACTTTACTGTAGTTTGATTTAAAAAAGCCCCTAAAATGAGTATTCTTCTTTATGTGATCAATAGAATCCGTGTTGGTGGATGCATGGATAGCTGAAGTCAAAACATTGCTCCTGTTGTCAAATTTTAACATTGATAAAACTTCATCTGTGGCTGTTTCACGTTAGAAAGGTACGTTTAGTGCTTGCCCTTCTTCCAAGTTTGTAACGTTCTTCATGAATTCCTACAATTTTCAGCACTTTCGTTTCATATTAACTTCATGAATTCGTATTGTAAGGAGTGAAGAAGAGCAAAAAATATGACATTTCATTTGTATATTCTGGAGGAAATTCGCCAAAACTAATCTATTGGGTATATTTTCCACATGTTTCCAAACAAATGATAAAACGAAAATAAAAAAGAAGATATAAACTTTATGAGAAATTAAGTTCGAAAAGTGAAACTTTCAACCGTTCAATGAAATGAAAATTATCTTTATTATTATTATTATTATTATTATTATTGCAGGATATGGTTTGGCTTTTGTTGCTTACCCCGAAGCCCTGTCCAACTTGCCACCTCCGCAATTCTGGTCTATTATTTTCTTCTTCATGCTTTTTACTCTGGGGCTCGACAGCCAGGCAAGTGAAAAATCTTAATTTCATTTCTATATATGTTTATAATAATAGCTAACAAAAAGGAAGTAAGTTTCATGCGTCTATTGCTCATTTCTATTTCCTGTGGACAATTCTTAACAAATTATTTTGCGAAGACAAACTAGCACTTTTCTGACTAAGATATATTTGGTCGCGGTTCCGATTCGCTATCATTTTTAGCCTTGCTTTCGACCTTGTTAGATGTTATAAGCCAGTGCCGATGAGCTTGTATCATTCTCCCCACGCTTCAACGTGAGAGTATTTCCACCTGTCCTTGCTACTTTACTCATTTGTATTATTTCTTTTTCTTGATTGGTACTCCAGTACCCCTTCCGTCCCTCGACTACGTCCTTCACCCTTCCATTTCCTTTACTTCCGTTCTCCGGTCTACCTTCACACTTCTGCTTCCGTTATTCTATCCAGTCCCGTGACCTCTCTAACAACTTCTCCCTACTTCGTCATCTTTGGGTGGCACTCGGTCCAACCCGAACAACTCCTAACAGCACCGAAAGTTTCTCTTCAAGAAGCTTTTCAAGTATGAATTCCCGCTCTACCTTTTACGAATGACGTGCATTCGGAGTACGCCTATTAGAATTCACTCCCTAACTTACTAGACCTCTGCATTGGTCAAAATCCTGACGAGTACTAAAGTGATCGTAAAATGATCCGTAGAATAAGGGTCTGCTTCGGACAGGTGTCCCGCCCATATTTCCCTAACTCAGTCCTGATTTGATACTGGGGTATAGTCTGCCTAGTTCCTCACGTACATGTCAAATTTCTTTCTCCCGCGGCTAGGCCGATCCTTGGGTGTGAATAAACAACCTCTTCCGGTTTTACCAGTTACTTCGTCTCTTTGAAGATAGCCGCCGCTTTGTTCATTTCAGTGCCGATTCAAACCGCAATCTTGCACAACAAAGGTCAGTTGCCAAGGTCGTGGCGACATTCTTTACCCCAGGCAAGTTGTATACATGAGGGCTGTCTTCACAACGTGACAATCAGACACAAGTTTATTAGAGACTTAGCTACATCAATGTGCATGAGAACGTTATTGAGCTGTTTCAACTGCTTTTCATATGTGCGCTATATTAGCATAATCATATTCTTTAATCAAGTCTAATAATTATGAGCTGTGTTTTATTCACTTCAGCATTTACTGAACATCACACTGAGGATATGGTATAAACCACATATGGTCCTCTTCCCCGGGCAGGGGCAATTGGTATCGTCATATCCAATATTTCAAGTTGATTGATATTATTTTGTAAACAAAATAGCTAATTTCTAATCATCTTTACTCCATATGCATGTCCTTTTCATTTTTCAGGAAGAGAATAGTACTGTAGGTTCATCATTGTGAGGTAATGAGTTTTCTACAGGCTAATGTGTTCCTTGAATCATAATTTATAGCCTATCTTTCCAACTGTATCGGCATCCAATAATTTAAATTTGTTTTCTCTCGTATTCCATTCGAATATTTATTGTAATATTGCTGTCAATTTGTATTAAATTGCATCTACTGTGGAAAACATTACATCGTCTACGGTTGATATTCATGAACGCAAAGTGAGATACTAATATTTTACCTTATCTATTTCGTATTGCAACCCGAGTGAAATATGGAACTTTTTTATAATTGTCACTGAATGTGCTCAACTATCGTGATACAGTCAGCATAGTAGAACTCTACCTTTTTTTTTTTTTTTTTTTACTATGCCTTGAATTTGATATGGGGGATGTGAAAATCTCTCTCTCTCTCTCTCTCTCTCTCTCTCTCTCTCTCTCTCTCTCTCTATATATATATATATATATATATATATATATATAAGTATTTGAACACGAACTCCACATTAATACCTGATTTTCATAACACTTGGTTATATTAAAAACGACAGTAGACCAAATGAAGTAGTAACAAGGTTGTATGTACCACACGCATGACCCCACAATTAAAAAAATTAAAATAGCTCAAATGGCATGAAAGTCTGATCAAATCGTTTCTTCTGTCTCATGTGGCTTTTATTTAAGTGTGCTATCCATTTTCTTCAACAAGATATAAATAGAAAAAAAATATTAAAAATGTGTGAAACACTAAAGATTTGCTGTAATGACGTGGAAATCGGATGAGGAGTCTACATATGCATTCAAATATAACTGCCAGATTTCATTTATTATAAGTCGTTTCTGAGCAATCTTACTAACAAGCTTCTCTGGTCGGACATTCATTGATTGATTCAGAAGAAACTGATACACTCAGGATGCCACCGCTAAAAGCGATTAACATAAACAGTTCTGCATATATGCGCTCACTATGATAGGTACGTGAAAACGGTACCCATAGTGAATTTCATAGGATTCCCACACCCGGGGAAAAGTATAAACAAGTTAGAGAGCCTAACAGTAATATGCAACAATAAGGAATAAACATAACAATTATCCGAAGGACATACGTGGTTCTGAGTATACGTGAAAATGGAAGAAAACAAAAGTAAAAAAGCAAAAGAACAGTAGTCGTGTGCACACCTGACAAGACTGTGCTATGGAATGTATATCAGCTTTTGAGTTTATAATGTAATTTTTATTGAAGTCGTTTGAGACTTTGAAGTTATATTTTAGATCATTTAAATTCAGTGGTTAGTATTATCGTAAAAGTGCATTTATACTCCGTAGTCATTCATCACAAGGTTGATCTAGGTGAAATCAAGCGTGGGAAACCAAATTACAATTGCTCTGACACTTGCGCTGTATCATTTGATTGGTTCATTGGGATTTGAAGATCAGAGCAATACTGTTTCTGTTGACGATAAGTTTTAATTATTTTGAAATAATAAGAGTTAATTGTTCCAGATTATTCTCAACCAGAGACGTATTTATTTGTTTATTTGAGACGAGAAAGGACACTATGTAATGAAGAAGCACATACCATGTTTATTCTTCATGCATTAATGGTAGTTATGTAATAGTGGTTGAGAGAATTTTAATATATTTGTTGGATATAGCAGAGTAAACAATCGTTGATTTAAATAGTCAATACTCTGGAATTATGTGATTATATTCAAGGATTTGAATAGTTATCTAAATTTTATAGGATTATTTGAAACTTTCCAGAACTTCAGTGATAGTCTACGTTCATGAGATTACACGACGCAAAACATTTGAATTAATAATTCTGTTAAATTCAGTGGTATTACCATGGCAACACATACACACTCTTCAAGCTTCGTTCGGATAACCTTAGACCAGTTTCCGGATTAGTGAGAAATTGATAGATTTTTTTTTCAGAATTATTAAGATTACATACTTGGAATTAATACACTGTAAGTTATTTTTGTAAATCTTTTGATTTTATATTTTATTTAAATAAATTATATTTTGTAAACTCGAATTCTTGTTGGGTTGCCGTGTCCAGGTATTTCAATTTAAACCCCCAAATGTAACAACTGATAGATTGACAATGCATGCTATTTACAAGCACCTTCTCTCACGTGAGATCGATGCAGTTATTTGGAAGAAACGGTATAGGGTTCTTTGTTCATGTTCCAGAAGCAGAGTTGTGGAAATGAATGAAACATCATGATATAATGACATGCTAAATACAGCATAAAGAATATGTGAAACAAGTAATTTTTAATGATACTTTTTGTCTAGATTATTATTATTTTTGTGTAGCCAGAGGCATGTTTTGATTACCACCATGCAACTTGGGATTCGCGTTCGAAAAACAGCTGAATATGTGCATGATTTACCTCTACCTTGGCATCGCTGTATATGGTGAAAGTATTTAGGTGTTCATCCAATTTAAATGATAAAATTATTTACATTCCATATTCTTTATCATTAACAGTGCTTTCTAAGTCAGAACAACATATTGTGCTTACAAGGTGTGCCTCAAGAATTTCTAGAAATCCATGGCGTCACATCTTTTGAGCACAGAAACTCATGTCATCTGAACGAGCGCGCTAATAGAAAATTTCTTCTTCAGTCCAATAACGAAGTGATCCGAGTCTATAATTAATTAAAAAAATCATACGACACACAGATGAATGGAGCTTAGCGGTTTAATAATTAGTATCAAATAGTTCGACAATTGAATATAATAATAATAATGAAAAAATAAACCTGAGAACAATTTTCCAGTAAAATGTAAGGTGATCTGAATAAACAACCAACAAACGTGACACACCATCCATATCCCCTATTTGGATACGGAAATGCAGTTTTCGGTATTATTGAAGATACAAATATTTGATTAAATATATAAATAGTTAATTTGCAATCCGATTCTAAATTAAGTGGGCATAGAACGTATTTTGATTGATTCAGAAGACCGCTTTCTTTATATGTTACCAGCATTTTATGTTTTAAATCAAGATATCTTCATCAATCACTTCATAACATATGGTTGCGAGTTTCTTCAAACCCATAATTGTACAACACCAAGCTGTTTCCTAACACCTGCCTCGCTTGGCGCTCAGCATTAAGAGGTTAGTGTTAGGACTGGTCGGCCTGGTGTCAGGATAATGTGACTGGGTGGGACATCATGCCACATGTCTGCGGCGTAATGCCCCAGTGCTGGACATCACTATAAACTGTCACACTGCAGACATCGTAGCGATATGACTGAAAAATTGTTAAAGCTACGTTAAAAATCTAAATTACACACATACACACACCAAGCTGTTTCTATTAATCACATTGGTAGCGTAATATATTGTCTTTATCAAGAGTACGAGCAATATAATGCAATATAATGCAAAAAAAAATGCCAGACAAGAGGTCAGTCAAGTGCGTGTTGCAAGATATAGTAATCCAATGCGGGTATTCATGCGTTAGCTGTGGTATTAATAGTTGTCTTGGTTTAGTGTTGCTATTATTGTCTTCATTGTTACTGTGCTGTTATTATTATTATTATTATTATTATTATTATTATTCCTGTCTAGGGTGTCAGATAACTCCACACCTAGACGAATGGTGTGCCTGGAAGGCAAATCACTGCAACTCGTTGTATAGCTATTACCAAATTGTTTGAGAAGAACCAGTAGTTTGAAAACAAGTTTGTGAAGTCTTCTGACACTGTAAAGACGATTTCTCCATGTATCACGATTTCTGATATTAGCAATGTCGAATGTTACAAGTTCAGACTGGGTTGTCATATTTTACCATTTCACAGATTTTTATGCATTTTGATGAACAGACCTTTTTCGGAAAGAATTGCTATGCATATTTAACAACATCATGACTTACACCAGTATTATTATTTATCTCACTTTGCTTTGTCACTTATTTTATGCACCAAACTTATTTGTACCTTGTACAAGAGCTAACTTGCATAATTTTTAATAATTTGTTGAATTTCCCCTATACGATCACTACACCCATAGCTTCAGAGGCAGTTTAGTTTAGTGTTTTTCAGTTTTCCCCTCGTAGACAAGAGTTTGGTACTGGTGATATTTATTTCGCAATCTCATTAACGTAGAGATAACCATGTCCGGTTACCTTTGATTCACATTGGTGAGATTTCATCAGCATTCTAGTGACTTTTCAATTTTCAGCCATTAAATGGTTCTCGATTTTAGCGTTAATTTCCGTTTTGTTCTCATTAAAAAAGACTAACGAGTTATTTTTGTTTCAGTTCGCTCTTTTAGAGACAACACTCACGTGCATTCATGACGAGTATCCAAGACTAAGGAAGTACAAGAGTCACTTGTGTATTGGATTTGGTGTGGCATGTTACCTGATTGCTCTATCCTGCGTTACACCCGTAAGTTAAAACGCGTATAATGATTGCCAAGTTTCCACCATTAGCTTTACTACTACTGTTGCTGATGTTGCTACTACTACTACTACTACTACTAATACTACGGCTACTACTACTACTACTACTACTACTACTAACCTTTGTGTAATTTCGTCAAGCGCAATATTAATTCCAATACTTATTGTACCGGTTTGTTTATTTAATTAATTTTGGAATGTCTCAATTTTTCCCTTTATTTCTGATTGAACTTGTTCTATTCTTCCACTTAAAACACGAGTCTTTTTATTATCTATTTTAGTTTTAAGTGAGTCTGTTTCTATTTTAACGTTGTTGTTATATCGGAAAAATTTCTCATCTGAATTATTTCATCATTTTGCATAATTCTTGCACCACAATATAGTATTAAACAATTCTCAGTGTCTTATTTTACAATTCCAACAATTATATTTACGTTTTGAAAGTTGCAAAATCCTTATCGCTCTTATGTGTTATTGTGTCGATTAAACTAAAGATATGCTTGAACAAACATGACATGAGAAGTATTTGTAAAGGTAGAAATTCTTGTAAACTTTAATCAAATCCATTTAGTCATTTTTTATTGATTTCAGGAACCCGCAAACTGTATTAGATTTAGTACGCGTCTGTACAGATATCTATTTATTCTTGGGAATTTCTAATTGTTGCTAGTGACGTAAACCGCACTTATTACTCATTGTTACAAGAACTTTAGAAGTGTGTGTTAAGCATTCATTATGGATTTTTTCCTCATTGTCGTAATTTGCAGTTTTTCCTCCACAACTTAGTTCACGAGCATTTCAAGGTTAATAATCCAATATGGAATAAAAACAAATTTTGTTTTTGTCTTATCGCTAACGCAGTTGTATATGGAAATATTGCAGTTGCAATAAACAGCAACAAAATATTCTCTGCAATGAAACTGATAATTTATCTTCTCTTTGATCAATTTCATTTGTAAAATATATTTATTCCTAAACTTACCAGTCTATGGTAACACACCTTTTTCTATTGATGCAGCGCAAATTAAAACAGTAATATTCAAGGAACCAGAAGGTAAAGATTAATTAAACAAATATTTATTTTGTATCTACTTTATATGTTGCAATTGTAAGCGCCACTACGATTTCTTTATAAATTTATTTTTTCCTGTAAGCATTTTGTCTCGTAGCTACTCAAAAAAATTTTGGCTCTATGTTTTAAATGTTACTCTATTCTAGCTTTGTTCTTACGTTGCACCAAACTCACTAAAGGCTAAAGGAATCATAAATCCTGTTTTTATTACTGCAAATCATAAGCCAGCAGCAGGAACACCCATGACATCTGATACAGTCGCCATGCTAACGTTTATTTAGTCTATATCTTTTCATGCGTTTTTTAGTAGATAATTTATAACACCTCAGGTATGTTTCATCTCGCTTTTATCAAATTATTACGACTTTCGATGTTCTGTCTAGTATTATTCCTGGTGCTATCAGATAATCGACTACTATGTGAAAACGAATAATGACTTTTATGTCCTCAAAATGATGATTCAACTAACTCCGTGAGTTGCATTTCGTATTGCATTTTTCAACGGTATACAGTTCTAATTACATTGTTAGTTTCATTTAAAATTATTACTGACAAATTATGTTTTGTTCTTTGGCTTGCGCTTCCGCTCACAGCATTTCTGGAAATCGATTTGCCTGCTGCTTCACGAATTTAAGAGATTCTTTTCTTAGGTGACTCATCCGATATACGTATTAAAAACAAAAACAGCTATTGGAATACGCCAATCTAGCACCTTTTCCTAAAACAATTACACCACCTACCTAGTAATACATTGTGCCGTATCTATTTGTTTTTACTTGTCAATTTGCGAAAGGTAGTTTTGCTCTTTCCTTGCTTCGCTTTTAGCCTTGATTGTCTTCTTGCTTTCGTTGTAATTTCTCTGTTTCGATTTGCTAATATTCGTGTGAACGTTTTCTAACTTGTTTTCCATGTTTGACTGTATGGGGATCGTGTTTCTTTTGTGAAGATACCCTCTTAAGTGATTTGAAAACCTAGAAAATTGTGACAGTTTTTGTCCCATGAACTTGTTTGCTTTTCTCACTAGCTTCCATTTATTTACATCGAAATGAGCAGAAAACGTAGCCATGATTTTAGTGCTAGAGGCGAAACAAAGACTATTTTCACAGTATTAAATATAAACTGCTAGTTAAATATTTTTCATTTTTTTAAAAACTAATTTTAAGATTAATTTGAAAGATAGCAGTAGTATAATTTTAGTCGCACAAATTAATACAAAATATGTGGAGCACAAAACATGCCCGAAATGCGACATAGAGAAAGGTAGTAACTGACGTAAACTGAAACAGGTGTTGCAATGTTTGGTATAATAATATTTATTTGAAACGTAGAAACAAAATAATAAGAAGTATTGTATAAATTACCAAAAATAGAATAGGGAATATGTAATTCTAATTATTTCAATTAGCGAGAACTTGAGTTTCAAAGGCATTGACACAAAATATAAATTCAGATTGGGTGTTGCAAATGATTGGTGTTTCGTCAGTTGAAATCTGCAGGAAATGGACAAGCTTCACAAACCCAGTATAATCTGTTTTTGAAAAGGAGTTTGATAAAGTTCTTATTTCCTCATTTGATTTATTGGATGTAAAGCAACAACGCCAATACTTAAACTGTTAAACAAATGATCTATAAAATCGAGTGACAGATGGTTTAGAAGTGATAAAATAAAATAAAGCGAAACAGAAGAGCAAATACAAAAATAACTGTTAACTTTATAATTAATGAGATTTTCAGTCAGAAAATTGTTTTTAGTGCTTCTCTTTGCTTTTCTCATGTGTTTTAATTAATTTGTTTGCCTGTTTCATATCTTGTCTAAATTTTTTTAACACTGTGGTATATTAGAAAACATCCAGTCCATATTGCCGTGCTATTCCTTTAAGTGCTCCGTGTTTCTACTTTGCTTGTATTTTAAATGCATGTTTTTAATTGTCATAAAAATTGTTCTCGATTCAGAAATAGTGAATTCACAACTAAATTATGCAAATGCCATAAATTAGCTAATACCATTTGATGTCCGATAATGTTCTTTCAACTCTGTGATTCATTGAAATGAATGATTGGAAGAAAATCTACTCATCAAAGATATTAATCATTGTACGTCTGACAATGAAATTGATATTCAGCTGATGTAGCAGCTATATAAATTTTGTTGGCTTTCTTGATTTGCTTTCTATCCATTTTTTCCACAATCTTTGTGAGTTCAATATTTACCAATTATTTCCTTGTTTCTGCTCTTTCCAATTTTAATTTCTGTATTGTATTCTCTTTTTTTCGTCGCCTCTCTTTTCTCGCTGTTATTGTTATCTTCAGCAAAACCCAGTTCTTTTTCATGTTGTTTCTCGTCCATTTGAACAGTATAAAAGTAAAAGAAGATGGTGGTGGAGAGATTGAAGGTAATCCTCATAATCCTGTTTACGACGAAAGTTTTTTTTTGTTTTTTTGCAACAGGTGGAATAATTAATGAAGCTTCTACTGATGTTTTCTTTTATAAAGGATTTGAAACAGCTCAACAACTATCTTCACATATAGTAGCAGCAGAGAGGGTGAACCCTACAACTTTTGTAGAGACCTTATTTTTGAAAATTAAGGGTTCCTACGAAGGCTGAAAAAAGAAGTTTTTGCCTTAATAATGAAAACTTCTTTAATTGACCAGATTT
>JAECUM010038372.1:0-17564 GCA_016617855.1 Megalonaias nervosa
AACACCAGCCACGGTATTTCATTCGACGATTATGCAGGAGGTTACACTCTGCGGGCCTTTGATTTCACTCTAGACCAAGGCAGCGACAAGAGACAGCTATCACAAAAATCTAACATACAAAACTTAAGTAAAGCAACTAAGACTAAGGAAAACAGCTCAAAAAACAACAATAAACCCAAACCTTCAACTAAAACCACAAAAATTGAATCACCACAAGAAATTACTAATCATAGTCATACCCACATAGCAACCGCTACAAAAGCAATCATTCCAGATCATGATAACAACCATAAATCAGCATGGGAATTTCTGCAGGAAATACTATCAGAAATAGTCAAAATTAACACCTCGACTCCACCAACAACTGAAAATATAATAAATATCCTACAAAATATAATTACGAAACACGGCTAAGATAGATCCAACTACATGACTCAATAAAAAGCATTAAAACCCACACTAAGAATGGATAGTACAACCAAAAAAGACTTAACAATATGGCAATGGAACTGCAGGGGAATAATTAACAACCTTCCAGAATTGATAATAAATATCAACAAATCTACAAATAAACCAGATATAATTTGCCTACAAGAAACACACCTAACGGAAAACCCTAAATATCTACCAAAAATTCCAGGGTATTCCCCAGACATATTCAAAAACCGCTCCAATTGGAAAAATGGAGGAGGGTTAGCAACCTTCCTAATTGACACCTTACCATACACGGAAACATTAATAGTTCCATTAGCTATAGATTCTAGCTATTTAATAGAAATGCAAAGCACCTTTGTCAGCATCGAATCAACCAACATACAGGTGGTTAACATCTATGATCCAGGTGGCAATAAGAACAACACAAATAAAATTGACACATACCGTCATATCTACCTACAACAACCAGATGACTTAATAATCTGTGGAGATTTCAATGCACACAACGAACTGTTGAGGAGGAAGTAAAAGGGATAATAGAGGCAGGGTGGTAGAAGTATGGACTGCTGAAGCCAACCTGGTCATCTTCAACGATGGATCAAAAACCAGACTAGATCCCGAGGATGGCAACCTCACGGCTATCGACCTAACCATAACTACACCCAAAATAGCACAAATAACTAACTGGTGGGTGGATCAAGAAAGCACATTAGGTAGTGATCACTTCCCCATTATCACCACCTACAGTTGAGAGTTCAACATAATCCCATTGAAATCTCACCTAGATGGAGATATGACAAAGCTGATTGGGATAAATTTAGGAACATTCTTGCTGCAATAAATGTCAACGAATTAGAGAACATAAATGTTAACACCTTCAATGATAACATTATTAATGCCATACATGAAGCAACCAAATTAAGCATTCCAAAAACTGGGAAAACCCAAAATAAACCAACAGTGCCTTGGTGGAATGACCAATGTAAAACTGCACACAGGGCCAAAAAACCCAGCCCTCAATAAATACAAAAAATCTAGGAACTCTGTAGATTTTATGCAATATAAAGAAAAGGAAAAAAGCTCTAAAACAAACAATAAAACAATCAAAAGAACAATCCTGGCAACATTTCTGCTCTAAATTAAACATAAAGTTAAACTCTAAACACGTCTGGGATAAAATAAAAGCTATCCGGGGAAAACAGTTAATCTAACCCCTAAAATAAGAGGCGCAAATAATAATCAAGATAAAGCCAATATGCTCGCCAGTCGCTTCTCAGACATGAGCAGTAATATAAATAAATCACACAAAAAAAAAAATTCCAGGAACACCGAGAAAAAGTGGAAACTTCACATAAACTTCTCTTCAAAGATCTAGGTTCCAAAGAGTCAAATCTAAACAGTGAAATCACCATCTACGAATGGGAACTAGCTTTATGGTCCAAAAAAGAAACATCTCCCGGTAAAGATCAAATTGGATACATCATATATAAAAACCTCCCTGCCAACTTTACAAAAATTATTATAAAATTACTCAACCAAATATGGGATAGTGGGAAACTACCAGATAGCTGGAAACATGCCATTATAGTACCAATCCCTAAACCGGCTAAAGATCCAAACAATATAAGCTCATACCAACCCATCTCCCTCGCTAATAACATCTGTAAACTCATGGAAACAATATTGGTCAATAGAATAAAACACCATCTGGAAAGTAACAACCTACTTTCGGAAAATCAATGTGGCTTTCCACCACTGATCAGCTGTTAAAACTAGAAGCGGATATAAAACTAGCTTTCAACTCAAAATGGAAATCAGATAGAAACCTAATATCTGTTTTCCTTGACCTAGAAAAGCATTTAACCTTGTCTGGACTAAAGGATTGATTGCCAAACTAAACCACTTCGGAATTACTGGACGCATGTTCAACCTGATTGAAAACTTCATCACAGGTCAGAAAATTACAACTAAAGTAGGAAACACCTATTCAGAAGAGTACCCCTTAGAAAATGGTACACCTCAAGGAAGTGTACTCAGTCCTCACTTTTCAATATCATGATCAACGACCTGGATAAAAACCTCACCTCAAAAAAGATAAACATCTCGCAAGTTGCTGACGATGGCGGCATTTGGAGATCAGGCAACCCCGCTAGCAACCAAGTCATCTCAGAAATCCAGCAAAGTTTAGACAACATAGGGAGATGGGCGGATAAATGGGGGTTCAAAATCTCTCACGAAAAACAAAACAGCAATCATTTTCACCCCCAAACGTAACAACAAGCTTAGCTACCCTAAACTATACATTCAGAATCAGATCATTCAATATATCAAGGTGGTAAAATTCCTAGGCATGTATTTTGATAGCCACCTTGACTGGAAACAGCACATTGAACACCTTGCAAAAAATTACAATAAAGATCTAAATCTATTAAGAAACATTAAAGGAACAACATGGGGATCCAACCAAGAAACAATGCTAACTATCTGTAGAGCACTTATAAGATCGAAACTGGACTATGGTTGTCAAGTATACAACTCAGTTAAGCAGCCATACTTGAAAAAACTAGATGCTATTCAAAGCAAAGCACTTGCTGTCTGCACTGTCACACTACCGTCAACCTCACTAGACGAACTCCAACTACTCACTAGAGAACTACCACTAAGGCTGAGAAGACATGAAATGCTACTCAGATACTCAATTCGGCTAATATCTCATCCAAATACACATCCCACAAAAATGGCCATTAGCAAATGTAACAAAACTTTTAGTCGAAACCTAGTACCAAACAAACCAGGTGGAAAACAAATCCTAGAACTGAGGAAAAATTTGCCAATTTTGGAACAACAGGAGGGTTACACGAAACCCCCTGACCAAGCCCCTTGGGTGAACCCTAAGCCAAGGATTAACACTAAAGCCACTGAATATGGAAACAAATTGGAAAAGGAGCATAAACTAAAAACAAACGTCACAATGGACATACTTGACACCTACTCCAGTTTCATTAAAATATACACTGATGGATCTAAAACACCAGAGCCACCCAGAACAGCAGAAGCAATGGTAATCCAAGGACTTAACATACAAATGGGAACCAGATTACCAGACCACTGCTCTACATACACAACTGAATTCTGGGCTATCAACGAATCATTAAATTGAGTCTTAGAAAACAACTCCCAAAAGCAGTAATCATCAGCGACTCCCTTAGTGTAATAACATCAATAAAAACAAACAACCCTAAATCAGGAGAAACATTCCTTACCAGGGCATACCGCCTGCTTAAAGAACTATCCACCAAAAACCAAATCGTGGAATTTGTGTGGATACCATCGCATATAGGAATCCCTGGCAACGAACAAGCTGACAAAGTAGCCAAAAGTAAATTAGGAGACTCTAACCGAGCCCCAGTAAAGTATAGTATCACAGAAGCACAAACCTACATTAACAACAAGTGGCAGGAGTACTGGAATACTAACCCCAAGGGTAGAATGTTATACTCCACCCTAAAGGAAGTAAAAAGGTCCATTAAACCACCCAAAGTTAACAGCACGGACCAAAATATCATAAATCGAATTATGACGGGCAAAACAAAACTAGCCGGCAGCTTTGGTAAATATCTAGGGCCAAAACCCACTAACATCAACTGCTATCACTGCAGCACTATAGAAGACCTCCATCATATTTTCAATGACTGCTCTAAACATCAGTTGGCAAGAAATAAATTTCAAAATGCACAAAAAGAAATTGGATCCCCAAAAACATACCCAGAGTTCCTAGACAAAAACAACATCAACATTAACACAACTTATAAAAACATTCTAAACTTCCTGAACGAAACCGGGCTTAAAGAAAAAATCTAACGCCCTATAAACATACCCTGTCAGGCAACAAAAGGAGTTTAATTAAGAACTACAATAATTAAAAAACGCTAAGATCATCACAAAAACGGCTCAACCATGGGACGGACGTCTTTGATAAGTCACACTGGGACCTGATTATTCAGCGAAGGCGTCTGTCCCTTCCAAAAATACAAAAGCCGCAACATTAACCAAACCACCACCTAAGTCGAACCTCGTGGAACCACTCAAGAGATATCTCCAAAAACGCGTAACATTCCATTAGCGCAACACGAGTAAATAAATTAACCATACCTAAAACTAAAAGACGCCACACCAAATAACACCATACGATTAAATAAGGTAATCACAAAAACGGCTCAACCATAGGATGGACGTCTTTGATAAGTCACACTGGGACCTGATTATTGAGCGAAGGCGTCTGTCCCTCCCAAAAACTAAAGCCGCAACCATAACTAAACCACCACCTAAGTCAAAACTCTAACAAAATTTGTTACTTATACCTCTATCTCCCCCTTTCTTATTCCGCCTCTTGCTTTCTCCCAAATAACCTACTAACCGACTCCTCTAATTTAATCCGATCACTCTACTCTCAACCAAAAGATGACAGCCACCTCATTAGAATAAGTTAGTCCGAACATCAGGATGAACAGGGCCAGCCATACAAGACGATTACGTAATCAAATTAGAGAAAACAATAAAGGCCCCAAATAGCCAATATAAGGTGGTCAAAAGTCTAATGACCATCAGGCCCCGCTGCACATGGCGGCAAAAAAACCCCCTAATCTACGTAATTAAGCGGTCCCAAATAATCACAGGTCAACACACCCCAAGACCGACTGGCCCCAAATAAAACACACCCAGTAAGACCCCAAAACAATATCTCACATAAGGTGGTCTAAGCCCAGGACCATCAGGGCCAGTCACACAAGGTGACAAAATCACTGGTAAATAAAAATGGCTGTCATCCGAGGTTTCTACCTACTTAATTGTTAATTTTAATGTACAAAACAGCACAGAGTTTATATCCAAATTCTTAGTCCGTGTAAGACGACCAATTTTTAGACCAACACGCTGGAAACACTGGACACCGCCCTGCGGGTTTGGCGCCTCCCTTCCTGGTCTACACCACCCTTTTCCTCGACCGGACACCAAAACCAATAAGCGTGCAATGCACGCACTGATTCCAAATTCACTAATAACCAAATACGTGAGTGAGTGATGGTACTACTCCCACTCACCCTATGCTAGAGCTGGACTGAAAAACATGAGTGTGTGCTGGGACTATCCCCACTCATGAAAGCCTACCATTCAGGCAGCTTGGAACTTATTGTACCGCTGCCTGACGGCTAACTTAACAGCCTCTTTGAGTGCATTAACGCCTGGGGTATGTAGCACTGATTCCATTCCTAAGGAATAATTAACATCCTGCGGTGCAGGAATTGACCAGTGGCACATATACTTAATGTACGAAAGCCACTATAATTCAATCATAATAATAATAACAGTCTGGCTACCCAACGTTGACCAGTCAACAGTGACAAAATGAGCAGAATTAGTAAATTACTTGAGCTTCAGATGCACGATGTGTGGCAGGCGCATACTTGACGATCTGGCCTTGAAGGCGATTGCAGAAAGTGCGAGAATAGAAGAGGAGGAGGAGAGGAAAAAGAAGAAAGAGAAGGGAAAGAAGAAAGAAAGAATCCTGACACCTCATACTTAGGCCTCTGTGTGAGGTGAGGGTACCAACGCCAACACTAGCAGCACCATCACGTCAGTCAAAGCCACAGCCACTACCAGCACCAGAGCCACTACCACCAGTACAAAGACCTGTGGTCCCCCAGACAGAAAACTGGGAGGAGGAGATAAGGAGACTTCATCATGCCCGGTTACAAAATAGAAGACAGAGGGAAGTCTTCACCATCCCTTAGAGTGAAAAATGGGATGATGAGGCCGCTAAACCTCCCTCTGCGCTCCCGATCGCAAGGCTGAAGTGCGAAAATGACTGGAACCGTCGATGTGTCTGTTGGGCTCGACCTGGGAGATGCCAGCGTTAAGCAGGTGCATCTGATGTTCGAAAAATACAGCCTTTCACAGGGCTAACCAGATCTCTAGAAAAGAGACTATTCAAGTTGCCAGTTTGTGTGAATGTAGAGTAGTTTGACTATAAACACTAACTCCTTTACTGATGTGTGTGTTTTTGTATGCGTGTGCGTACGTTTGTTGGTGTGTGTGTGTTTGTGTTTGTATGCGTGCGCGTACGTTTGTTGGTGTTTGTATGCGTGATCGTACGTTTGTTTGTGTGTGTGTGTGTGTTTATATGCGTGCGCATACGTTTGTTTATGTGCATGTGTGTTTGCATGTGTGCACGCGTACATTTGTTTTTTTTGTTTTTTTGTTTTTTTTAAAATAACAACAAGACTAATCACTTAGCACAACAAGTTTGGTAATAGTATATTATTTAGTATAAAAAATTTTTTTAGGTTAGTATTCTCATCCCTGTGAATTGTTTGGTAGGTGATATGGGTAGTTAGTAAGAGGAGATGTTTTCCTTCACGTCCGTGTTTCATGTATATAAAGTGAAGCGTTCATCATTCGCGCAGCTGGATTGTATATGTGGTGAGCTGGATTAGAAATGTGGTTTTACTTTTTTGTCCACCTTATTTTAATTTTTTACGTACAATTATTCAGTTTCCGCGAAGATCGGTATGAGTTTAAATAATTTTAGTACTACTTTAAGTCTTGTAAATTTTTTAAAAACTTATTTCTGGATTATTTTCAGTCTCCGCTAAAGTCTGGTACAATTTCAGAATTTAGTGCTACACTCTGTCTTTGCCATTTCTAACAACCAAAACATCTGGCTAGTTATCAGTTTCCATTCAAGTCTGCTAAATGTTTCGGAAATTTAGTGCAATATTTTAAGTCACGGCAATCTGAATACAATCTTCTGGAGTTTTTCTCAGTCTCCACTAGAGTTTGGGACATTTTGGTAATTTTAGTACTACATTTAGACTAAACCAATGTAATCTAATGTTATGGGATATGTTTAGTCTCCGTCAAATTCTGGGACAATTTAGTGACAGCTATTTGCGTATTAATGTTCCAGGTTTTCTCTGTCTCCGCTATAGTCCGGGACAATGTCGTAATTTTAGTACTACTTTTAGTATGAACCTATGGAATCTAATGTTCCGGGATATGTTTAGTCTCTGTTAAATTCTGGGACAATTTCGTAATTTAAGCGTTACTTTAAGTCACATCCATTTTGGCGTTGGTCTTTTCCTTGATTATAGCTATTTGTAGCATCATTATAATTATGCATATTTATGAACACCGCCAGGTCTAGGTAACGCTTTATATACAAATCTCGAGGTTTGTATTTGTATTTGTCTGTCTCTGTTTCTATTGTATTTGTCCCTACCTAGAGTAGCACGTATTCACGTTAGCCGCTTGCCACAGCGTTGCCAGTGTTCCAGCCGATTGAGGTCAGCCACTTGCAAACATTGTTGCCAATGTCCAATACCATGACGTCACCCCTCCTGTTCCATTCCTATTGTCCCTATACAGTTCCAACCTATATTTAACTTTCCCATTGTCCCTATAGTGGATATAAAATCCCCCCCCCCCATGTTAAATTCCCATTGTCCCTATAGTGGATATAAAATTCCCCATGCTAAATTCCCATTTTCCCTATAGTGGATATACCCCTTTTTAACATTATGTCCCCATTGTCCCTATAGCGTCTCCATTCACTACTGGCGGAAGATTTATCCATGAGATACTTCAGTCCGTAACAGCCCGTAATTCTTCACCAACAGGAATGATCTAAATATGGCCTCGATGGTTGGTTCTGAATTTTCTCTTGTGGACTTCTTATTTAATCTGACAACTTGTTCAATTATATACTGGAATCATTGTACTGTTGGACCAGGTCAAAAGTTATATTTGCATAAATATTATCCCCACAATCATTGCTTCCATTCATAACACTATTGTTTACACCCATCTGCGAACAGCTGTCGTCTGCAATCGCAGGTTTCGCCGCGGCACGTTGTTCAAATGATATATATCCTATCTTTCCCGATGTCGTTTTCAATATCCGGGTAAGTAGTGTAGTCATCAGATTTCATTCGTCATAACACTTTGTATCTATAATTGTTATCAACAAGATTTGGCATTTCTAATGGCATGTTATTTGCATCCTTCCGCTAGGACACTTGCTCTTCTGTCATACGTTGGATAAAGTAGGACAGGCTTTTCACAAAATTCTTTGCATACAGATTCGTAGACGCTCCTTGAATGAGGGGCATGGATACTTGCATCTGCTCTTTCGTAAACATGAATGATGATATCATTGCTTCCAATAGTTTCCCTTGCATCACAGAAGTAAATGATATTATCCACAGTTCTCTTCCGTTTCACAAGAGCTTCCTGTGCTTTGTTTCGTCTTTTCCTGTTTAAGAGAAATATATGGAAAAATTTTAATATTATTAAAAACATGCATTAATTTTCATATGCATGCTTGTGTATCTATGTATGTATGTATGTATGTATGTATGTATGTATGTATGTATGTATGTATGTATGATTTGGATTTTTAAGTAGCTTTAATAATGTTTCAGTCATATCGCTACGATGTCTGCAGTGTGGCAGTTCATAGTGATGTCCAGAACTGGGGCATCATACCGCATACATGTAGCATGACAGTTCATAGTGATGTCCAGCACTGGGGCATCATGCCGCATACATGTAGCATGACAGTTCATAGTGATGTCCAGCACTGGGGCATCATGCCGCATACATGTAGCATGACAGTTCATAGTGATGTCCAGCACTGGGGCATCATGCCGCATACACGTAGCATGACTAGCTAACTAGGACGAAGAAAGGAACTAATGAACAAACAAGCTAACGAAAGAACAAAAAAATTCAAATGATTAAATTGATGAATAAATTATTAAATAATCAATTTTAAAGAGAGAGAAGATAGTGAAATAGGAATGAAAAATTGTATGTATGTATGTATGTATGTATGTATGTATGTATGTATGTATGTACAGTTTGGTCGATAAGTATGTTTTCCAACCGCATGGCTGCTGATAATCTACTGACATTTAACCACTTAAGGAGTTTATTTATGTTATTTACTTGCTCCTTATAGACTCATCTGATAAGACCTACCTCAACATATGTATTACAAACCTGTAATGATGAAGTATGGACAAAGCAATCACCAAAGGAACCACAACTCCCGCAGCGCTGCCGATGCAAGGTCCTAGACTTTCTGATTTAGAGGAAAATGAATGCATTTATAATGCAATAACAACAATGGAAGAAATCACTATTCCCCTTAGTTTCACTGACGTAATTTGAAGGAAAAAAAAAATGAGAGGCTTGCCATTTAATGAAAATGTTCTTGTTTGTATCCACTCAAAATTATTCAAAAGAGGACTGCGCATGTCACGTGATGTATATGACTATATTTTTAGCAATACTGTATTACCAGATTCATAAAGATTTAGATAAGGAAAAACTTCACGGTCTCTCATTTTTTTATTTTCATCATTTTTAACAAAATAGAACATTTACATTTAGGGATGAAAATTCCAACTTTAAGTTTAAAATGTGACACGATTTCATATTATTATCAATACATATTTAGCAGGCACTTAATGTAGCAAGAAATAAACGATAATGGTGTTAAACTGTCATTTTTCACTGGGGTTTCTTGTCAAACTTTCTTGAAGCGATAAAGTATCGTTTAACGTTTCAGTGTTATTGTTAACTTTTGACATGCACACAATACATCCAATATTTCACATGCTACAAAATGAAAGAAAGATCGTCTAAAATGTCCTTATTTAACTCTCTATATGTCGTTATGTGATTCTCTAAAGTCCGACTCTAAATCCTTATGTGACTCTCTATAAGTTCTTATTGACGCTATGAGTCCTTATGTGATTCCCTAAATGTCCTTATGTGTCTCTCTGTATGTACTTATGTGACTCTCTAAATGTCTTTATGTGACTCTCTATATGCCCTTATGTGACTTTCTGTAAGTCCTTATGCGACTCTCCATAAGTCCTTATGTTACTTTGTATAAGTCCTTATATGATTCTCTATGTCTTTATGTGACTTTCTATATATCATTATGTGACTCTCCAAATGTCCTTATAAGACTCTCTATAAATCATTATGTCTCTCTATAAATCTGTATGTGACTTACTATAAGCCTTATGTGACTCTCTGTACGTTCTTCTGTGAATCTATATATAAGTTCTTATGTGACTCTCAAAATGTACTATGTGACTCTATATGTCGTTATGTGCTATAAGTCCTTATGTGACTGTAAGTCCTTATGTGGCTTTTCAAATGTCCTTATGTGACTCTCTATATGTTCTTATATTATGTTCTTAGATAACTCTAAGTCCTTATGTGACTCTCTATAAGCCATTTTATGACTTTCTAAATGTCTTTAAGTGACTCTAAATGTCCTTATTTGACTATATGTTCTTATGTGACTCTGTATGTCTCAATGTGACTCTCTAAATGTCCTTATGTGACTCTCTATAAGTTCTTCATCAATGCTTTGATCTATTACCGTTATTTTTATCTACTGATTCGTTCATAGTGAATGCAAATGTATATCTTTTCTCGTTTTGTTTGACTAGCGCTTTCTCAAATGTTTTGTTATGTCTTGATTAATCTATCCTTAGATAACATCATTCTGTAATAGACTCTCAACATTATTTTTTCACTTCAGTCTTTATTTTCTCTATGCTTTGCCAAAATAAATAATTAAACAAGCAAATAAATAAATAAATAAACATTGTAAAATTTAGAGTAAAAGACGAGATACATTAAAAGTACAGTTGATATAACATTGTTCTTCTCAACTGCTGTTAAATGGAGAAAATCAAACACAAGTTTCACCTTCTTTAAATTGTCACGAGAAGCCCATACTGCTGTATGTACGTACGTACATACGTACGTACGGATGTCCTTATGTATGCATTTATTTATGTATGTATGTATGTATGTATGTATGTATGTATGTACGTATGTATGTATGTATGTGTTACATATATGTAATAAAATTGCTTGTGTGTTAGTTTTAAAATTCTTTTTTATTTTATTTTTGTTTCATTACATTTTATTGTAATGATTATTTTCACGGGATTCGATATTTTCTTTAGCAATGTTGTTTTATCTCAGACGTTAAAAGTATTACATGAGCAATATTTTTAGTTCACCTTGGTAAGCGGTAGTGTAAGCGCTACGCGAAAACGATTGGCTATTGCCAACGTCATTTCGTCTAGTCTGAATAAACAATGTTTTATTTTTAAATTTATTTCAGAGTGAGAGTAGATAGGGGTTTTTGCTACGTGACGAATTGCATTTTTCCTATTGCGTTGTTTCAAGTTTTAGGAGACCACGTAGTCTGTCTCGCGAGAACGGGATGATAATTCGGGTGGATATAATACCCTTTCTGAGCGCTTGTCAGTCAGTTGTATTTTTGAAACCTTGAAGGCTGGATAGGTTTTTATTGTTGAAACCAGATTGTTTTTTGAAGTTCATTTGTTTTTGGAATTTAATAATTTATTCTCTAGAAAACCAAACGAGTGTATTGTTTTATAAATTCTGGGAGAAAGAAATTCAGTGGAAATTTATTCTGGAATTATTCGGAAACATAAACTGTGATTCAATTGAGGAATTGTTGCTATTTATACAAGGACCACATCTGACGTCATCGCCTTCCATATTGGAACGTCGTCGAGATTCGAACATGGATCCTAAAAAAACTATATAGTGATAGGACTTGTATTTTTCATTCTTAGGATTAAATTTTGGATTATATTCACAAACCGAAAGTCCTATTTTCCAATTTTTACATTGTTTTCTAGGGAAATAAATTATTTTGTTAAAATATACAAAGCTTGTTGACTTCACTCTTTTCTCTTGTTATTATTGTACGAGCCTACACGTAAGAGTATGTATGTGTGTATGTATGTATGTATTAGGGTTAAATGCACGATGGAACAACGATAGCTTTATGAAGCCAATTAAAGGTAAAGTTCTAAAAACGTAAACATAAAGTACTGATAAAAGGACGATAGGAAGATATGCCATTCTAAACAAACGGAACATGAAGTATACAAGATAAGAGATCAAATGTAAATTGATAAATTTAAAGAATTGCCATAAAACTATATTCATGAAAAATAGTTTGCAAATAGTCGTATGCTTTTAAAATTTAATACAAAAGTTCAATATCTGAAATATTACCTAATACCAGCCGAGAAATGTGAATGAAGACGACAATAATCCAAGTAAATACAAATAACATGACAAGTAAATTTGAGATTTCCCGATGTATTTGTCCAGGCATTAAACCGGTGTGACTATTGTATTGATACGTAGTCAGTTCTTATAGTCTGCTTACTTATTTTCTGTATGTTTCTTTGGAACAGCTTACATTTCTAAGTGATGCAATCGTTTATCGGTTGCACCAGTCTAGTGCGAATTTCCCACTGTATGAATGTCGTAAGGCACTTTTCCAGTACAAGTAGGATACAAATTCGGTCTATAATTAAACGTAATCACAATACAATAGAATGAATTTAATTGTTTCTCTATCACGACTTGCAGAATACAAGTTGCACACTAGATTCTTTACAGAAGTATTTCACTAAAATCAGAAAATCAGACTTGCATAGAATTATCTACTCCAACATTGGCTACGTAAGATAACACGTTTTTCACTGGGTTAGAGGTCAAGCACCGATGTATTTCTTGCGCGTTAGAATTTAAAAATGAGTGTTCTTTTCTTTTAAAGTGTAATATAGACACGTTTTAATTATCTAATTTAAAAGTTAGTTTGAATACAAAAACAATGAGCCGTTTTGCCAGGAGGTAAATTACAACTCGGCGGCATTATCAAAGTAAAACAATGAACAGCGCATTAAATGTTTATCATTGAAAATAATATTTAATTTGCTTCTCTGAGTTTAGTAAAAGGCTGTAACGAGAGCAATGATTCGAGGAGCAATATTTAATGTACTAATGTAATTGTTATAGGATGTTAAACGTTTTTCCACACTGGCCATCTTACAGTCGCAAATGTCATATGAGTTGGAATATGAGACACTCCAGACCCAGAATAAAAACTTGAGCGTCAAGAGGAATTTAACACTGGAGAGGCACATGAGCCGCAAGGAGAATGTAACATTGAAGAGGCACTTGAGCCTCAAGGAGAATTTAACTTTGGGGAGGCACTTGGTAGACAAGGAAAACTTAACATGGAGAGTCACGTGGGTGTATAGGGTCAAAAGGGGTTGATTGGGTCAAAGGGGAATGGGTAAGGGTTTTATGGTTGGGTTAAAAACATAAACATACACAAACATAAACATAAACATACACAAACAGAAAGACACTACAGCATCAGGGGAAATTAACATGCGGAACGGCACTTGGAGACAAAAAAAGAACTTGGCGACCCTTGAGGACAAAAAGCGGCACTTGGAGCAAATACACACTTGGCGGGGAGCGGCACTTGAGGACAAAAATGCACTCGATGACTCTTCAGGACAAAAAGCGACACTTGGGTCAAAATGCACTTGGTGACCCATAAGTACGCCTAGAGAGCGACGCGTGACGTCACATGCAGTATATGTGTGCAAACCTCCAATACAAATAAGCTTTAGTAAATTTATCACATAGTCGGTACACTTTGCCTACAGTGTGTGTAGTTTCATATTTTTGATATTATACATGTGAACATATCACTTTATGTGATTCTGATTGGTCCAAATAAGCCCATGAAATTATTGTGCAGTATTCTCTTTACTGTTTGGCTGCAATCGTGGGAAAACCTTTTTAACCCCGCCTTCAGGAATTTTTGTTTTCATTGAACATTTTTGGCCGCCATTTTTTTATTCGACTCGCTAAAGGGAATTGGGAAAAAATGGTCTCATCCAGTCTCAGTATTGCCAACTTACCCCCACAGGGGTTTGTTATGTCATGTATAACATATCATAACCTGAAAAATGGTAAAACCCCCAAGACAAGAACAATAACAAGTAAAACTACCGGTATTGCTTAGATGATAACGAGGGTAGGAGTGGAGATGGATGGGCGGTATATCTGTAGCATGGAATCCACCCTATATACAAGCTTGGTTTAAATGTAAACTTACTGAAGAAAATAAACTCACCTATGTTCACAGAAGAATGTAGACATAAACTGGTCTCCCCAGCTGACAGAACTTTATCCAACCACAGCATATTTACGCGGTAAATATGTGATGCAAGTAAGACTCAGAAAGAGATTTGTTTACGTCTTCTGTACAATCCAATGTTCCAAATCAAATACTGCAAATATCCGGTCACAAATACATTACAGTAAATATGTGTATTTCTGCATCCAGTAATCTTCTTTTCACAAAAATATCGCAACAATGTAATGTTTAGTCGTGATTGGAATCTCAACGTAAACACTGTCACTGTGTTGTGTAAGCCAACGCAAACCGGTACTGTGTACAGTATCAAACAATGTGACATCACACGCATTGGACAATTTGTGTTGATAAATGTTTTGTCTTTTGTAAAATGTTCTGTTTATTTGGATGGACGATTATTCTTTTATTTATAGTTATCAAATATGTATAATATACTTCTAATATTTAAACTTTGTTTTGGGCTATTTTTTAAGCACAACAAATGAAAGGTACAGCGTCTGTCAGAATGAATGAAATTATTCATTCTTCTTTCTATCTAAATAATTTCTACTGAAATAAAACTATATGACAAAAAGAATCTCAAATGGGTAATGATTTAATATTAAATTTACGAAACTCGTTAAATAATGTCCAGCTTTTGCTCGCCAAGGCTCGCAAAAGCTGGACATTATTCAACTCGTTTCATAAATTCAATATTAAATCGTTACCCATTTGAGATCCTCTGTTTATCATATAGTAGTTGTAGTTTTCCTATAGTATGTGCAGTTTCATATTTTTGATATTACCACACGTTAAAATATCACTTTATGTGATTCTGATTGGTCCAAATAAGCCCATGAAATTATTGTGCAGTATCCTCTTTACTGATTGGCTGGGATCGTGGGAAAACATTTTTAACCCCGCCTTCAGGAATGTTTTTTTCTGAATGAACATTTTTGGCGGCCATTTTTTAACTCGACTCGCGAAAAGAAATTGAGGAAAAATTATCTCGGCTGTCTGAATATGGACATGTTACACCCACAGGGGTTTTTTATGTCATGTATAACAATATCATCATAAGAAAAATGTCTTAAAACTACAAGACAAAACAACAATAAGAAGTAAAACTTAAGGGTATTGCTTATTTGATAGCGGGTGGCGGGGTGGGGGAGGGGGCGGTATATCTGTAACTTAGATATAGAATCCACCGTATATACAAGCGTTGTTTAAATGTTAACTTACAGAAGTAAATAAACTCACCTCTGTTCACAGAAGAATCTGGACATAAATGGGTCTCCTAACTGACAGAACTTTGTCCAACCACAGCATCTTTACGCAGTATATATATGGGATGAAAATCCGACTCAAAAAGAAATTTGTAATTTTGTTTACGTCTTCTGTACAGTCTATTGCTCCAAATCAAATACTGCAAATATCCGGTCACAAATGCATTGCAGTAAATGTGTGAATTTTTACATCTAGTAATTTTATTTCGCATGAAAATCGCAACAATGTAATGTTTAGTTCTGAAAGTGACATTTCAGGGTAAACATGTACTCTAGGCCTACTGTGTACCGTATCAAACAATGTGGCATCACATCGCATTGATCATTCTGTTTCGAAAAATGATTTTGTCGTTATAAAATGTTCTGTTTATTCGGATGGAAGCTTTTCCTTTGATTTATAGTTTGTAAAAAAGTACAATCTACTTTTACTAGTTCAACTTTGTTTGGGACTATATTTTATGCATAACAAATGAAAGGTGCACCGTTTGTCAGAATGAACGAAATTATTCGTTCTTCTTTATCTAAATAATTTCCACTGAAATAAAATCTATGTGATAAAAAGAATCTCAAATGGGTAATGATTTAATATTAAATTTATGAAACTCGTTGAATAATGTCCAGCTTCTGCGAGCCTTGACGAGCAAAAGCTGGACATTATTCAACTCGTTTCATAAATTCAATATTAAATCATTACCCATTGGAGATTCTCTATGTATATTATAGTTTCGGACAATAGTAGTAGACAAATGGAATGTATGTAGTAGCAAAACAAACTTATGGTTCCCATTTAGAACGGAGACTCGGACAATAGTAGTAGACAAATGGACTGTATGTAGTAGCCAAACAAACTTATGGTTCCCATTTAGAACGGAGACTCGGACAATAGTAGTAGACAAATGGACTGTATATAGTAGCGAAACAAACTTATGGTTCCCATTTAGGACAGAGACTCAAGATTAACAAATTGGTCTAAAACTAAAAGAATAAAATTGATTAGGTTATTCACTTATATATATGGGCGCCCGCAGGATTTTTTGCGGGGGGAGGGTCAGGACTTTGTGCAGGGGGGGATCAGGATTTTTTTTTTTGGGGGGGGATGGTCAGTCAGTCACGGCCGGGAGAGTTAGTATAAGAAGCAGTCTTCATTAAAGCTAATATTTATTAGGCGTTTTGAACAGAATCTTATGACATATTTTCCGCTTCATTTGCATGATTAAACTTGTCGGAATTATATATATTTAATACAAATAATACTATCATACAGGTTAGAGAATTTTTAATTCGTACTCTACGGAGATTCGAACCCAGGTCCGCGGGTAAACGGCACCCATCGCCTTGCCTGCACACACCAGCCCATATTCCGTCACGATTAAGCACGCATCACCAAAAAATGATGCGATTGAATTGGTGTTATATGGAGTCGTGTGTACCCCTCTTGACCCATGCTACGGGCGCTCATGCTTATATATCCGGAATGCTTCGAAGATATATCTGGTCAACTTAGAATAACTGGATGTGGCCTTGCTCTGTCGTTCCAGTTAATGATGCAATTTTATTTGTATTACGTTTACATAAATACATATAAACAGGACGATAAGAGTTACTGTCTAAAATATTTATACCGGAACCACTCTCATTGGACCCGAAACCATCTTCCGTGAATTCGAGATATACCGTCCGATAAGGCAGTTAATTGGTTTCAAGTACCATGGACGTAAATATACTTATATCAGTGCTTCATTGATGTATAAATGTATGATATTCATTGTGTG
>JAECUM010038374.1:0-16847 GCA_016617855.1 Megalonaias nervosa
TTATTTATTTATTTATTTATTTATATGAATATATTTATAATCATTCAGACATAATATTTTATTTATTTATATTTATGTTAATTCAGAAATATATTTTATATTGTATTATATTTATTCAGAAATATATTAATCCAGAAATATATCTTTATATTTACTCAGAAATATATTTCTATTTATTTATATTTATATTAATTCAGAAATATTTTTATATTATTCATATTTATTATTATTCAGAAATATGTTTTTATTTAAACAAATACTTATTATATAATGAATCATGAAATTATTATTGCTATTATTATTGCTATTAAGCAATTACAACAAGACGGCATAAAAATATCTGATGAACTTGATCCTGAAAAAATTATGCGTGCTTTTGAATCATTACAATATCGGAAATCCGAAAATAGATATACGCTACCCTCCGATTATAGATTCATAAAGTTAATCCAACAGGCGATGCTACAATCTCTGGAGGCAATTACAGATGCGCAGGTGAAATTATTTGTTCCCCTTTCATGGTACATCGAAAAGGTTAGGTCAGAATTATCTCACGAAAAAGACTTGTACACGCTCGTACAAAACAGTTGAGAGATATTATGTCCGCCAACGAAGTTGCGGAAGAGTTACTGGCGAAAGATAGCGACGAGTGTGACTCCGGCGCTATTAGCACCGATGGTGAAAGTGAATGTAGTGACGTTCACAACGAAACCAGTGGTGTCACCTGTAACGTGGTACCAGCTAAACAAGAAGGATAATTCATTTCTGACCCCTTGACTACGTCAAGGATAAAATCATGGGTAAAAAGAAATATTTTATTCTGACATTTTTTTTTTTTTTTGCTTGGTGTTTTCTACGAACGCATATACAGATTTATATTTAACGTCTCTGACCTAAGGTCCAACAAGTGTCCAGTCTGGTCAGTAAGTTTGAAATGTATCCGCGCTAAGAGTGGATTGTGACATTTTAGATAAATAACATTGATTGGTTCTGATACAATCAAATAGCCTGGGGGTACTTGAGGAGTAAATGAATACAGAATGTATCCTTGTTGGGCTTGATTGGATTTTTCAGCGTCAACTTGATAGCTGCCATCAATGACATCACATACTAGATTGACCGCGATCGTTGATGTTATATTGACAATACCCGGCGAGACATGACGACCTTCGCTGTATGGATTATTATTGTATTTGAGAATATTTTGCGGTGGGGCTATTTTTCTCCATGATTCAAGAATTTTTGGAAAATTATTTGTGATAAAATCAATCATTGGTTGTTTTAAATCATTGATTTTATGTCTTTTATATTTGCTTTCGTAAACAGTCTTAATTATACGTTCCGCCGAACCTGGCTGATTATAATATTTATGTGCATTTTTGATTAAAACATGTTTAATATAATCGACATCAATTAATATTTGATTCAGATGTTGGATTGATTCTATGATATTCTTTTTGCATCATCGCTGTAATACTGTATCAAATCAGCGATTAAATTTTTAACACTGGTAAATATCGGGCGAAAATTCATCTGCCATGTCCTGGATTATATAATTGGCATTGTATCTATCCAGAGTGTATTCTGCTTCTGGTCTATCCAGTTCAGGAATACGTTCTGTACCATCAGTGAAAAATCTATTAATGGTCCACGGAACATCATTTCGACATTCTGGAATTTTTTAAAATTTTTGCTCAGTTGTCAAAAACTCATCTAGTCGTGATTCTGGTGGACCAGAATAAACCGGTGGGACTTCAGGCCATCCTAATATTGATCTGATTGAACTCTGATATATGTCCACGGCATAATCCGGAGAATATATTTCTATCGCGGATGACAGCGTTGGCTCATGAACAGTAATGGCTATCTTTGATTCTTTTCCTGTAATGGATTTAATTCTTCGCTGGAATTCTTCATTGATCTGTTCTATTTGATAACTGCCCGTTGGAATACTGACTACTTGCCAATCAGGAGTTCCATCGGGTTTGTTTTTATTTGCAAATAATAATGAATTATTTGGTTGTAGTCCACCGAATGATTTTGATCTAATATTTGTCCAACTATAATAAACTCGTAATTGCGCTAATGTAATTTGTTTTGCTGGTATTGCAGTTGGAAAATTAATACTGAATTCAGGATTAGTTGAACTCGCTGATATCATTATAGTTCTTACCGGAGCAGTATTAGTAACGATTTGTTGTAATAATTCCCGTGACATAGTCACGGACTCAGCCAGCGACGTTGTCATTATTATACTATCATTATTCTAAATCCCTGATTTCTTCAATACTTTCGTCAAATACTTCATTGTAAATTTTTACTATCGCGCTGAATTCTTCATCGGATATTTTGCCGTCGTTGAACGACGAAGAAATCAACGATGATAGTTTGGAATATGCTCTTGTTGCTGTATGTAATTTTACCACATACTCGTGTAATTTTGTGTTCTTGCATGTATCTATCTTCTTTGCAATAATACTAAAAATACCCGCTATAGTTGTTGCGGATGAAACGATAATCGTTACAACTACAGGCGCGGTCATTGTTATCGTTGATAATATTACACCAGTTCCAGCAATGAGCGCAGAAACTGAATAGACAACTGTGTCAACGACAACCATGCGTCTTCGATATTTTTTCACTTTTTTGTATAATCGTCGATGATATTTTTTAGTTTAGTTTGCCACGCACATACTTGATTGTATCTATATCGCTGAACGTCTATCATTATATTTCTATCAAAACTTAATGGAGGTTTTTCAGCTACAAATTCCAGACACCACCAGTAAGACGCTGTGGTTTTTTTTTTTTTTATCGGATGGTTCCAGTATAAATATATCTTCGGTATCTTTATTTAATACAACAGACACAGTTCCAGAAAAATTATCGGTTGAATGACGCCATGGAAATGTAGTAAATATCCTAAATTTTGCAGAACTAAATACGGACAGCCTGTACACGCCAGTTACTTCCGCGGTATGTTTGATAGTGTTATCGCTTGGTGTCCACGTTGATGATCCTGATGATACTGTGTATACTATATTGTTAATCTGCGCGTGAGGAATTTTAATCAGATTAGTTTTTTGAACAATATTAGGAATTCCACTGAGTTTCATGTTAACGTCGGCGAGTTTAATATCAACGATTGGTGGACTTCCAAAAAATTCATTAGTGGTTCTGTTTACGTTTCTGTGAAAATTCATAAACAGTTGTACATGATTAAAAAATTCAGTTCTAAATGCGGTCATTCCATCATTGATCGTCGACAACAAAGTTGTCATCGGAATATTGTTATCATCGACATATTTCTTCGTTGCAGCGTCGAGATTTTCTGTTGGTTCTCCTACATTAATAATTTTATTGTTATTCATGTGAATGCCGCCGTTCATTACATCGCCGGCTTTTAACACTCGTTCACTTACGCTATTTCGGATCGATGACGGAGTAACAACACTAGGAACAAGTTTGCCCTCTTTGTCATGTACAGCAACAAGACCTTCTCGCGATAATCGATTACAAATAATAATATCGTTGATTGAAATATTACTCGTCTTCAGTTTTCCTTCACGGTTTTGAAATACAACAAGTTCGTTTGGATCAACGTTGGCAAGATTGAGCAGGTCAGATAATTCATCATTTATCTGCCTTGTTACTCGCTTGAGTAAATCTTCACCTGGTGCTTGTTGGGTTTTAGTTTTAGCTGATCTTCCGTAAATATCTACCATTATATGATTAGCGATTATTTAAAACAGAACTCGTGTATTCATGTACAGTTTTATGAGGTGGGTTTTTTTTTTTTTTATCCTGATACAGCATCAAGTACCGCCAGTGCTTCGCGGCCACATATTGGAGGATCCGTTAATGTTTGTGTTGGTAGCGTTGAATACCAGACTGGAATATTTTGAAGTCTATTAACATATTTTAAAAATTCTTTTGGTGGTGCCAGTCCGTACGAATCGAAATAAATAATTCCACGTGGATCAATCGCGTATGCAACCCAATGAGTACCTCGGCCTGAACTTCCATCGAGATTAATGATACCGGTTTCAATCGAGTTTGGTTTGTGTGGTAATTGATCACGCATAAAAACACCTCTGAAATTTTTTATATTTAATCGCGTAGCAGCATCGAGTAAATCAAAATTGGACAACGGGAAAATCAACGAGTCCCTGGAATTCTTGATCCTTTCCCGTAACGAGTTCCTGGGAGTCTCAGACCCTTTCCTTTTTTTAATTCCTTTTCCTGTTGCATTCTTTAATGCCATTTCAGCAGCTGTTCAAACTGCACCTAACGCAGCTGCTTTTGCAACAGCTGGGGCTGCAGCGGGTATTAACGCTGGAATAGCTGCAAGAAGTGGAAATATACCACCTTTCTTAGCAATGTTTTTGATGGCACCCACAGGAACATTTACGCGTATACCTATCTTTGATTGTTTGGCTTCATTGAAATACTTGAACTGGCGTTCTGTCAGCGATAGTTTATTTGAACCACCTGTGATTTGTTCTCGCGCTAGTGCTATTCTTACTCCACGTTTTTTCGCTGATGCCGACTGCAGTTTTTTAATCTGACCAGGAGTCAGACTGACACTAACATGATGATATGACATTTATGATATATTTCTGACTTCTAAATTAACGCTTACATGTTTTCTACTGGCGCATCAATAACTCTCATTCGTCCACCAACACCTTCAAATAGCATCGTCTTATAACCGAGTATAACGGCGATTGCTCTGTAATTAGCAATAGCTCCTCTTGTAACACGAGCCCGAAAATGTATGTGAACGACGGACTGTCTAAACAAATCCAAATGTTCCAGCGAAAAATAATAAATCGGGTACATCGTTGTAAAATCTAGCTGTGATATTTGTAAACCAGTATCAACATTTTGATCACACCCCATAAACGATATCAATCGATGATATGCACGCGCCACATGATTTTGCTCAAAATTCAACAAAATATCCTCGGGTGGTTCTTGATGTCCGTTTATCCTCAATGAAACCTCAGAAACACCGAGTTTGTCAAATATCAATATACTACGCGTCTGATCATTTACTCGTGCAGCATCTTGGAAAGCAACAAATATATGTCGTGGCGCAGAGATACCTTGTGATGCTACCTGTCATGCGAATAAACCACTAATGGTACTTTGAACAGCATCTGTGGTTGTTGTTAACCATGATAGCGTCGACTTACCACCTTGACCCATAAAAGAGAGTAAACGTTCTTCTTCAGGTATCGCTGGAGTCATTACTGGCATCCACAATGAAAGTTTTGTTAGTATTACTCGTCCAGCATCACCAGGGGGTCGCCATATTGCATCATCGTCTGTGGCTTTTCGTACGAGTACAGCTGTATGCTTGGCTCCGAAAATAACCTTTCTGACATTTCTGCAAAATCCAAAAATATGTGATAACGGAATTGCACATGAAAATCTTCTACTTCCACCCTGCAACATAGATCGACGCATTTTAAATCCTAAATTAAAATCCGGATCGACACTGATAATCATACTTTGCACATCCGCGTCGGCATTTCTAGCAAAGTTTCTTGGTCGTCCTATTTCGTACTGGTTGTATTCAGGATGATCAGAAGTATCTTTCACAAATATCATTGACGGACCAGCTGATCTTGAATAATCGTCGCTGTACCTTGCAAGGCCAAGTATCGTTGTGGCAACGTCGACGTCTTTCTGAATTGATTCAATATTTCTTCCGTCGATGATATATGTAGCACTGTCAAACAACGCCATGATGCCATTATTAACAAAACCAACACTATCACTGGCTCCATATTCAGTATTATCTGCGTTTAAAATTTCACCTTTTACTTCAATAAATGCTTCAGCGGATAAGAAATATCTGCTCGTATCCTGAACCTGTAATTCGATTCGTCCACGCTGATTTGGCTGTCGTGCGTCATAAGAATAATATTGATAATCACGCACAGACTCATCCTTGAGAACTGGCGCATCCATGTCAAATGCGGGATCAGATACACGTTTGAACATATTTTATGTTATTGGTCATCGTCTAATACGAAGACCACTTCCTGCCATCAGACTTGCTGCTATGTTTTTTTCTTTGTCATCGCCTAACTCTGCTAGTTTTTGATTTGCGGCTTGAATTATTATTTTACTAACATTTGCAGGCATCACTCCAGTGCTGGGTAATTTTACTGGTGGCTGAGATTTTCGTCGTACTAATCGTGCTAGTCTATCTTTCATTGCAGAGAATGCTTTACTGGCAACGTCGCCAGCAGCACCAATACCTTTTTCACGAATAACGTCAATGGCTTTTATGCCCAGTTGCTTTGCAACCGGTATTGCCTTTGGGGCTATCCTCGAAAATAAACCCTGAACAACATCACCGATTCCATCTCCGTAGAATGTTTTATACATAGGTAATCGCAAATTTATCACCCTAATCATGGTTGGCCCACGTTGAGCATTATGTATAATCATCTTATTATAATAATTATATCTAACTGCTTAATCTCTGTGATAATGATCACTGATTTCATCGATGAGAGACCGATACACGTTAACGTCCATGATACCGCCGGTAAATAATCGTTGACAAATATCAGCAATTTCGTTGATGATTTCTGGAGAATTATTACCTGCTCGTTTTCCACCAATGAGGACTTCTAATCGATCAACGTCGGTAATGATATTACCGGGGCAAACACCAGTATTGTATCCAGATCCAGTTACACCAGGGAATTCTTCTTCTTCTTCTACTACTACTGGCATCATCGTTATTTCTGAAATTTGTAATCGTACTATTTCCTGTAGTTCTTCTATTTGTTTTTGTCGTTCTTCAGATGGTGTTTTTTCTTGTAGTTCTCGTAGTGTTCTTAGTTTTTTCTGATTTGTTTCTAGTTTTTGTATTCTTTCTTGTCGTAGTCGTTCTCGTTCTCGTACTCGTCGTTCTAGTTCTCGTAGTTTTTCTTCTCGTTCTCGTTGTAGTTCTTGTTCAAAACTAAGAGACGTTGGTTTTGACCATTCAGGTTTCAGTTGTACTTGTTCTCGTTTTAGTTCTTCTTTAGCTAATGACCATTCAGGTTCCAGTTGTGAATGTGCTAATGGTTGTATTTGCTCTAGTGTTTGTCGTTCTTCTGTAGCAAATGGTAGTATTTGTTGTTCTAGTATTCGTTTTTCTGTTTTAGCTTTTCTTCGTGGTGGTGGCAGTCCAGGCTTCAGTGATTGTTCTAGTGTTCGTTTTGCTTTAATTTTTGTTTGTTTTCCTGACAGTTTAGGTTTCAGTTGTGAGGTTTCTCGCGTTGGTGGCAGTGCTAATGGTTGTAGTTGTTTTAGTTCTTCCTGTTCCTATAATTTTTCAAATTGTTGCATTTGTTCTTGTTGTATTTGTTCTCGTTGTTTCTGTATTTTTTCAAGTTGTTGCATTTGTTCTTGTTGTTGTTGCTGTATTCGAATTTCCCGTTGCTTAATATGTTCTTTCACAGCCCGTTTAAAAATATCAAAATTTTCACGTTCTTGTGCGGATTTGATTTGATGAATACCAGCAGCGATACGAAATACATCACCGACCCATTTACCGGCTTTTAACGAATCAACATGTTCGGATTTTACATATTTTTTCGATCTTCATATCCAAACGCGGCAATATCTAACAATTGATCCTGGTCAGACACCGGGGTAATACCTTCTTCGGTAAATTTATCAAATATTGAAGTTTTTAGTTGTCGTTGTCGTGGTTGAATAGGTGGTGGTGGTGGTGGTTGTGGAAGACGCTCGGCAATATCGCCAGGTAACGTTTCAAGAGCTCGTTGTGTTGCCTCAGTTGCTGCAACAATTTTTCTTGTTGGTTCAGCAATTAGTTTAAATAATTGTTCTGTACCTTCTGCAAATTCTTCTTGTGTTTGCTGACGCGCCTGTAATTGTTGTTTAACATCATTATGAAGTGGAAGATATCTTCGTATTGTCGCTAATCGCTCTCGAGCTAGTCTAGCTGAGTGAGCTTCACCAATCATTATTGATATAACACGATGGTTTAATTACAGCAGCAGAGAGGGTGGACTGACAAAAATCACGTGAATGAGTACCGCATAAAATTTACAAACACAGGTGTCACGAACGAGTAACAGCGTAAATAACCCACGTAGAGAGAATCTCAATTCGGTTAGAGGTTCTGGTTTAGCGTTATTGACCCTATATTTTTTGCCTTATTTAGTATGATTTTCATGCTTAAATATATTTGCTCGAAAAATAATTGTAGGGTTCACCCTCTCTGCTGCTGCTACTATAATAACAATAACCGAAATATAATCACCAATGACAACAATAAAATCCAGTCCAAGGATCCTTATGAATGAATGAATGAATGAATGCAGTTTGTCGAAGAATAAAAGACGACAAAAACTTAGTGATCGCTGACTATTCAATTTAGGAATATAAGTAAAAAATGATAGGTGACTATTCAATTTAGGAATACATGACTTATTTCAAGTGATTGTACAACGGAAGTTTTCTTGAAACTTATAGAATCCGTCTTTGAATCAGTCGCTGTCTTTTTCTGCCTCTAAGTAATTCAAACTTATAGAATCCGTCTTTGAATCAGTCGCTGTCTTCTTTTTCTGCCTCTAAGTAATTCAGACTTATAGAATCCGTCTTTGAATCAGTCACTGTCTTCTTTTTCTGCCTCTAAGTAATTCAAACTTATATAAGCCGTCTTTGAATCAGTCGCTGTCTTCTTTTTCTGCCTCTAAGTAATTCAAACTTATAGAATCCGTCTTTGAATCAGTCGCTGTCTTCTTTTTCTGCCTCTAAGTAATTCAAACTTATAGAATCCGTCTTTGAATCAGTCGCTGTCTTCTTTTTCTGCCTCTAAGTAATTCAAACTTATAGAATCCATCTTTGAATCAGTCGCTGTCTTCTTTTTCTGCCTCTAAGTAATTCAAACTTATAGAATCCATCTTTGAATCAGTCGCTGTCTTCTTTTTCTGCCTCTAAATTATTCAAACTTACAGAATCCGTCTTAGAACCAGTCTGCCTCTAAGTAATTCAGTACCTTCATGTCTAAACCACCGATGAACTCGGTTGCTTATGAAAACTCAATCAGAAACACCATTGGTAACTGGAATTTAGATACACGAAGGCAGGAAATGACAACAGAGAATGTTGCCCACCTATGGAAGGGAATCACCTTCATAATTATATGCATGTGTTTGCGATCAGTGCACGATTTTATGTTCATTTAGCATTATTACGTGTTGCATTTTACTTTGTGTGTAGGAGGTACATTCTATAATGCATCTTTAGAACTGCCAGTTTTATGGCAGTATACGGCATTTACCACCGTTCGCATATTTAGTATTTTCAAAAAGACTAAAAGTATAGTGAAGTATTTATTTCAAGGCTTTAACAATTTCCTTGGATAAAACAGCCTAAATTGTGCACTTACGCTAATACCGTTGTACATCGTTCAATGAGTCCAATAGATTACAGGAACAGACTGCAAATTACTTGTGCTTTTATTCTTCTTTTCATTTCGTCTTTGTATTCGACAGACGAGTTGCCAAGGTTCATTAACACCTCTATTTTGCAGAAAGTAATAAGCTGTTTACCAGGTTTTCTTGTTGTCTACTTGTGCTCTCCTCGTTTTCGCTGCAGGATTCCGTGAGATAGATAAAGAGATTTGTTAGTTCTTTTCTCCTCCACAAGCCTCTACAGGCATGTTGATCTCCAGATAGGCTAAACAGCTCACTAAAGCATGTGAGAGATACAAGCTCTCAAATAAAGTGCACTCTTAATCAAAGCTGTATTTTATCTAGAATTATGAGTGGATCGAGTGTAAACTACTGCATAATACTCCAACATTAATAGTAATATTATCAATTGAGATCACGTAATATTATCATTTTATGTCCCGTTTGTATGTTGATTTTACATCGCTTAATATATTTTGCAATAATTTTGGTTTCATGCCATTTTCTCGACAAAATGTCGACATTTTATCGACATCAAAGACATAGAACTATAATAAATAACAAGTCTAAGGCATGCAAGGGCCTCTGGAAGACTGGCTCACTGAGATGAACTGTATCAGTAAGAAGCGACTTTGTTAACGCGAAAGACTGTACCTTAATTGCAATTAGTTACTGTCGAGATTGGAATAAGGCAAAATCAAATGAACACTTCAAAGCCATTAAAACAGGTGTAAAATCATTGATATCGCTTATAATAACTGATGTTCTAAATGAACACTCTGAAAGTATATAATCAGACAACTATTTCATAAGCTGTTTTGCTATTGACCAAAATGCTTCCTGTTAAGGAAGACTACAAGATTCCATGCATGGTAGCGCAGCATGGAATCCATTACCAGTATACGACTTCATGAATCTTTTTAAATTTATTTTTGATAGGCACATCCAAAGATGAATGGTAATACTGTGACGAGGCAAATAGACGGGACACATCATGGCTGTTATACCTGGATTGTCTGTACAGGATTCAAACCCGCACCCTCCAGGTTGTGAGTCCTACACACTAACCCCTGAGTCACCATGGTTCATCAAAATGTGGCGACAGCCTGTTTAATATATGTGCATAACTGCTATTGTTGCGTTTTAATTTCGTATAAACATTTTGACGCAGCTTTTGAATCTGTGTCATCGTGCTTGACTCAAAATTTACTCCATATTGTTTGGGGTTTTTTTGGTTTTTTTTTTGTTTTTTTTTTAACCAAAGCTAAGTATACAATCAGAAATTTATTGGGTCATAATTTATTACCAGCTTACATTTAAGTTTAGTCTAGACTTAAAATATTTCATTGCTCATGTATTAAAATCTGGACCCACTTTAAGACCTTTGTTGCTATAATAACAGCATGTCCCACACACAGGACGGAAAGACCCAAGATCAAGAACATCATATTACGTTTGTCCGAATTAGGATTTGGAGCTTATGCAGATAAATCAAATGGAACCTAAGAAAAACAGAGGAACTTTTTGTTATGTAAAGTGAGCAGTCGTCGGATTGCAGACACGGACCAAAATGACATACGCGTTGAACGAAGGGAAATCACTCTTGTGAACTGTATAAATCTTCCGAAACATTGCTTCCCATAATTTGTCGTTTTTGTATTTCGCTGCAGTTATCGCATGTTGGTTTGAATGAACACTTCTTGTCTGTGTACAAGAGGGTTAATAGGGATCGACCATTTTATTTATCGTGAGAAGGAGCATGGTGACTTTTAAAAAACAACAAATCCAGTTTCAAATAACTTGAAAAGAATGTTCTTGCTCTGATTAGTATCATATTATATCAATGATATTAGCTGACCAAAAAAAAATTATTTGCGGTAAAAGAAAATAACAACAACAAAAAAAATCATCCCAACTGGAAAGAAAATCTTCGCCCCACCCTTAGTCCCAAGAAATTTAAATGGTCGGCAGTCATTTCAGACGATCAAAACGGGTGTGGCAGACGAACTAACAATCATGAATGCTTTAATGGCGTTCAACATTTTCAGTAAATTCAAAGTCTAACTAAAGTGTCCAAAGTATATGCAATATTTAATCCACGTAAGGTCTAACTATTTTAGTGTAAAGCCGAAAAAGGTATAGAATTAGTACACAACATCTAGACGAAAATCTTTGGAAAGTTTTGCTTTCGGTGTAGATATTTTGTGTGCTTTGTAAGCTTCATGGGAATGCGTAATGATTGCAATAACTCTCCCTCTCAACATGTCCTCGGCGTGCTTTACATGTGGGCCCCTCGCAAGCTCTCAGCTTTAGTAGTTGGTAAACCTTTTATGTGTTCCCCACCCCCAACATGTGGCAGAAATTTTATAAAGAATTTTATATCTTGTGTATCCCCCCCCCCAAGTGACCGAAATTTGATATCCTTATGTATCCCCCCACCCATGTGGCCGAAATTTTATAAAGAATTTTATACCCTTGTGTATCCCCTTCAATGTGCGAGGATTGTTGAGCTTGTGCAAGGCAGGGGAAGAAAAAAGAAACAAAAAAAAAAAAAAAAAAAACGAGAGACAGAAGAAGAGAAAAACGAATAACTCATCATATTGAAGTGTTTTTTACACAGATCTTGAAAAGTGTGGGTATTTGTGATAACTTCCTTCTTTATTTGTTATTTTTTCTTCAAAAAATAATTCTATCTATTCAGACATTCATAGAAATATTTAAAATTAAAATCACAATGAAAACAACAAATACAAACAAATATAATAAAATGAAATCATATCTCAATATAAATAGCACAGAATATAATGTTTAAAACCAGTGAGAACACTGAGTTGCTTAAATTTTAAAACTTTCAGGGTAGCTATCTTTTGCCAGGCTTATTCAAGAGTTGTGATGTCAAAATAGACTTACAGAAATATTTGAACAAACTTTACTCATCTCTTTATCACAAATTTATAGTAATTCAGGTGCAGTTTTTAAGTTAAAGTATGTGGAAATGGATTTATATATTTGTGTAGTTCTTTGGATAATTAGCAGCTTGGAAAGTGGAAAATTAAATAATTGAAATTTCTTCCACTGTCAGCATTTTATATAGTACTATGTCATTAGGCACTTTTCAAATACTGCTCATACAAAGAATATATTAAAAATATGATATTCGTTTTTTGTTCCGCCTTTCAGAAATCTCAAAGTAATTGTTTGAAACTGGATTTGAACCAATTTGATAAGTAATATAAACAATATGTTTTCCTTTTCCTTTGCAAGTGTGTTCATCTGAATATATCCTATTATCTTAGAAATATTGAATTGAAAATATAAAGAAATAGAAATGCCTTAAGTACTGCTTAAAGAATATTAAAATGATTTTAATAATTTCCTTGTCTGTGAGGTCATCAAAATAAGTTAAACGTTGTAAATTTGCGATGAGTTACCTCTCTTTGAAAACTGTTAAGTGCTCGTAATTTTCTAGCAACTTTAAAACTATTAAACTGATTGCGATTAAATCTTTACTGTTTGGTGTGCTAAGATTCCGTAGTGTTAGAAATACGGTACATAAAGTGTTTGTACAATTCTTCGTTTTTATATTTTTCTAACTTTGAGTTGGCACCATGTTGCCACTATCGTGTTGAGGTGGCGCAAGACGCTACTAAATATATATATACAGATACATGGAATTATGGCTACTTCTGCAATTTCAGAATCATTTTTATGGAGGGAAAATTTAAGTACAAAAGGAAATCACACTTGGACAATGCTATTATCCAGCCCAATTTTATTAAAATAACTTCAATCAATGCCGAAAGTACCGACCACAAACTACCAGAATATTAGTTGGCAGTGAGGACAGGGAGGAATTGTTTGACCAGATGTTGTCCAACTCTGTCTCAAAGGCAATTTGGAATATTTGCCGCATAAGCAATTCGCCTAATATCGATCGTTATCTATTCAGTTGATGATTCTTACAATTTGCTATTGTTATTTGGCTATCTACTCAAGACAGAATTAAATACGACAAAGTTATCCTGTTTTCGTAAAACTATAAACAATTAAGTACAGTAGTATCAGATAATTTTTTTTGTTTGTTTTTGTCACACTCGTCCAATCCGTACATTCGTCGAGGCAAAATCAAAAATAACTCTACTGCAATCAAGATATATATAATTTTGAGAGTGAAAGTAAAATCTTCTATTCTCCGACCAATCTGTTGAACAAAATATCAACTATTCTTCGGACACGTTGATTTGCTAATTGTTTAGCGCAAGATGTATACGAACATTTACCAGTCATGACTGGATAATATAATTAACTCTCAAGTCATATTTTTTCTTCTTTCTTTCATTAGTAATTTTTTTTTCACAATCGGAACATTGTCGGCCTGATCTATCGCAACATTTGATGAACTTCGACGGGGACGAATGACAAGACCTATCATATATATGTTTATTCCTACAACTGCATCTGAGATTATATCTCTTCTTGACGGAAAAAGCCGAGCAACATTCCGAAGAGGGAGGTAACATCATCAGTCTAGTTTTGTCGGGAACAGCGAGAGAGAGAGAGAGAGAGAGAGAGAGAGAGAGAGAGAGAGAGAGAGAGTACAACAAGGATGAACTCTGACTTCAAGAAATAAAAACAGCCCCAAATAGCCGTTCGTAAAGAAACCAAGATCAAAGAGATGTTATAGTACACTCTAATGACTGGTCTAGGTTTCCCTGTGTAGGCATACTACTTCACAAAATATTTCAAAATACAAGTAGAAAGTACTCGACTAAGTCAATGCATTCCAATAGAACTGAAACGCTTGGTTTCAAGAATACTGAATTAAAGCATATAAATTAATTTTAAAAAATGAAAACAATCTACTCCATTTCACCACACAACAGTAATCCGCCTATTTCAAACCAATTTCTTACACAAACATAGGCAGAAGCTTGAACTTAGCTTTCTTTTGATAATTTCTATCGTTTATATTACTGAACATTTTACCATCTTTTTAAAATCTAATCTAAGATTGACAGGAGTCCGTTGAATACGTTGCAGGCGCGTGGCTAGACCATATTTCCTCATACGCAAGTATAGAGCGACAAACGCATTTCCCTCGTCGGGTAGCGAACAACAAAGAAAGTGGTCGCGTATATTCAATGTAACCACTGATTGTGAAACAATGGAGTGATTTTTCTCATGTCAGTGTTGATTGCAATACTAACAAATCATTAAAATAATTGTTTTGAAATGCATTATTTTTTTTCTTGTCCAAATTTTCATACGCAGCTGCGTATCTGCGTATAGGTAGCTGCGCGCCTGGTTTGGTTAATGGTAACTACATGTAAATGATTAATCTTCCTTTACGGAGTATTTGAATCATATAGAGTGTTAATTAGAATAGAAAGAATATTTAAATAAATTTTCACTTTGTGTCGCAGATATTACAAATAAAATTTTACCCTTTATCTGTGTTATAACATAAAAATATAAATAAAGTTAAACTTCTATTTGTGACAGATCTTTGGTGATTGTCCTGGCGATTGGTTGGATTTCGTGGACATATCCGAAATCCTCCACCGTTAATATCTGATCCAAACCAAACGTAAACATGTAATATCAAGGAAAAAGAAAAAGAAAGCAATTAAATAACTCGTGTCCAAATTATTTTATTCTTAATATAAGAATGGTATCTCGTTCTGACGAAATGAGTGAATTAAACATCTAGTGGGATATGATTTAGTTGGTCTTGCATGAACAGGTTCATTCCAGTCAAAAGTTACCATTTTGGCAATGAGCCAGCGAAACTACAAGCATGTTTTTAGACCAGACATGTCTTGGCAAAAGCATTCAGCTGACGGTGATAAATGTCTTTTTTATGTTCAATCAATATTTATTTAACATACATGTTCTTATAATTTCTTGCATGGATTGTATTAAGCCTTTTACTCTTTTACAATAGAAATTTACATGAATATCATACCACATTAAAAAGCTTACAGACATTAATAAAATACCCTCAAAACAAACCGATCCTACAACGCACTTCTAATATCATGTTGCTACAACAAAAGTACCTCCTACATTCCGACGAATGTCATTTTTACCTGGTAACTTGACGCAGCCCTGAGCTACAAGCTTTCATTTCATGTGAATGTCATGATTTCTTTTGGGAAAGAAGTAACTTAGTCCAAACATTCATTGTTTTGTCATAGTCGCTATATAAATTGTCATTAAACTCACTTCTACTGAATTATTCTCCTATCCTATGAAAATCATCTTATCTAATCACCACGACAGCCGCTTGTCTTTTCATATTTTGTAAGAAGTCAGTTCTTAATGGGTTTTATACCGTTCGAATACTTTGATGTGCTTTCTTTAGTTTTCGTCCTATCGGATTATTAACACTGTGAGGCTAATATCGTGCCGAGCTAGCACAGCATTCGATCTGGGTTGGTCAAATGGTGGGAATCGAACCTGCATCCTCCTGGTTTTATGGCCTAGGCCTTGACCACTAAGTCACAGCGGCGCCTCTTTGAACTCTGAGAAAACAGCTATTTTTCCATATTATCGCCCCTCCCCCACCCCCACCCCGCGTGCTCAAGGATGTAAAATACACACTCTGCGCTCGCCTACATATCGTAAGAGGCCACTAATGGAGACCTGAGCCGTTGATCCAGAGTAGGTTAGACCGAAGAATGTGTGTGTGTGTGTGTGTGTGTGTGTGTGTGTGTGACCGAATCAATGACATACATACATACATAGAAATGAATAGCTAAATAATCAACTACTTCAAAACCTAATAAAGGATTTCCATTAACAACTTTCGTTATAATAATTCGACAATTATGGTTGTTGACTCCTCTTTCTTGTATTTTATAGGATGGAGTAATTTATTGTGTCTGGAAATATGGTTTGGTTTTAAACATATTTTATTGCATATATCAGGAAACCAAAGGGGTTTGACACACGTTTTCCAACTAAGAATAGCCGTTCCCATAACAAATACAAGACACATACTATTTCATGCATCAGGTGCAACGTACAAAAGAAAATTTAAATGATATTTGAATGAGGGTACGAACTATATGGATCTAAAGCAATCAGTGTTTGAGGTTCGAGATTATACAAGAAAACAAAAAGAAAGGTGAGGCCTCATGTGATAATAGGTCACTCAAATTTATGTCTATTATAGACAAATATATAACAGTTCTTATATTATTGAATTTTATATAGGGATACCTCAACTAATAATTTAATTACATTTGGATAACAATATATAGTAATATAATATAATAATATAATATAATAATAGTTTGGAATAACATGTGAACTTATAGGCTCTACAGATTAACAGACATACACACGCACATTTATATTCATATACAAACACACACACATTTATGTGTGTGT
>JAECUM010038379.1:0-25330 GCA_016617855.1 Megalonaias nervosa
ACACGCGCACGCGCATCCCCAGTTTTAATAATTTGAGAAATATTTACTTAAAGTATCTTTGATCAAAAGGATACCTATGTTTTAGCAAATTTATGAGATTTATTTAGTAGGAAGTTTTCAGGATAAATGCTCTGAATCATGATTTTCCTGAAACATTAAAATTAGCGATTGTTGTTTAAGATAGTAAGGTTCATTTTTCTATGGTTTCTTGTTCATCATGTTTTGTGAATATACCTTCGAAAATGGACTGGTAGTTCAGTCACTCGATGGGCCCCCCGGGGGGGGGGGAGGGGGAGCGGCTTTTACATATCACTCGTATATCTCATCTCTGTCCGCGTAAACTTGAATCGTGGCTGGAGAAACGTGGGTATCTTGAGAATTCTTGCAACTTCCATGCCATGGGTTGGTGGTTCTATCCTGAGTCTTGTCCAGTTCTTCATCTGCATGCATAGACAATCATATTCTGAGCTTAGTACTGTAGTGCTCAAATGATATGATGGTATAGGGTTACATATCTGGAGAAAGCTATTTTTTTTCTTCAGACATTGACTAATCAGTGAGGAATTATTAGCGCTTACAGATGTCAGATGTGTATTGTTTTAAAACAAATATTTATCAGTAACCTTTAAAAGTGAGTGGGTGGGAGATTCTTTGACAAATATATTCCATCTATTGCACACACTTGTCAATTGTAATATCCTCTTAATATTCATCTGTTTGACAGGACAGTTCCGATTGCAAATGATATTGAATGAAAATGATTCAATATTACAGATTTTCATGCATCCATTTCTGCCAGGATAAAATTGTTGCATTTTTACTTAAATTTTAATGTTTTGCTATTCTCAAAATCACTTCTAAATCTAACTCGCGTTTTATTTGTATTATGAAAAACTGGCTGATATAAATTCCATTGTAAAATTATTTATAAGAGGCAAGCCTTCTGAATATCTTAAAAATTGTTCTTTGATTTCACTATGCAAATGTTTTCTTCAAAATTGATTTTTTTCCCCCATACATAAAGAATCTAAATGTCTTTAATTTTTATCTTTTCATTTCCTTCTTTCACCATAATGGCATCTACATACGAAATGTTTAGTGCATGTTTTTCTAAATAATCCGAGTTGCAATTAACTTTTTGACCACTGTTTATTCATCTTTTATAGTTTAATCTTTATATTTATTCACGTAAACAACCTAAATTTTCATTTCATTAATAGGCATGTTATGTACAAGTTTTAATTAAATTTAACAACAGTGTGTGTGGTTATAATTCTTCGATGAAAAATCCTAATGTAGTTATTTACATAAATACTATATTAAACAAATGAATTTACATGCAATGTCTGTTGATCCGTAGCCATTTTCTTATCAGAATTATCGGAAAAAAAAAAAAAGAAAAGAAAAAGAAAAAGCTCTAATACAAAAAACCCACTCCAACCACAAGTACTCCCATAATTTACTTCATGTCAGTTTGATGTAGAATTTTAGGATTTGGTTCCAATCAATTCAAGATCAGTTGTTACGAGGAAATGAACTATGAGAAAGTAAAGACATTGTGGTAAGGTAGTTTAAGCTCTTTCCATCAATTGTATTTAATGAAAATGTTTAATGTTGATGATAAGATGAAAACAGAATATAGAGAAATTAGATGTACAGGAGGCTAAAATGAAAACTACTTACCTGACAACACGGTTCTTATATTACTTGTTTTGCTTTAAATAACTTTGGGCTAAAATAAAACGTGGACTATAAAATACTAATTAAGATTTAGCGAAAGAATTAGAACGGGGATAAAACAAAGTTAACAATAGTAACCAAGGCTGTGGCGACGAAGGGAGGGAAAATCAAAACATTTTGACAATTAAAACGACCATAGGTTATTTAAATGTACAAGGGAGCGAGGATAATGTTTGACCAAGAAAAGGCATTGGACCGATTGGAACATAACTATATTCATATGGCACTAGAAAAATTTGGTTTCGGAGAGAGAGAGAGAGAGAGAGAGAGAGAGGACAGTGCGAAATGATGACAGAAGAGTTATCCTCATTCAAAAACGTGTATTACCGCAAGACTTCTGCGTTTCTTGGGCGAGCCTTGTAGCGCCGGGCTTTTCTTTTCTGATTCCCTAGCCTGGCTCTCTCCTGTCCAACGAAATACGACCTAGTGTGCTTGCTCTGGCGGGGTGGTTAAACTGCTACACTGCAGGGGACGTCTTCAGGTATCACGGTACCAATTGTTTTTCCATAGACCTCAATGCTAATGTTTTGTGAAATAAATATACTTTCTATCCTACCTCAGCATGCATGTCACCCACTGTCACAGAGAACAATGTTAGATTGTCAATTTGACAAGGACAGAACCAGGTACTCCATTGCATTTAAGAGAAATAACTCTGCTGGAACTAGACAGGGGTAAGAGTTATCTAGTTACACCAGACACATTTTCAGTCATGTGTACCACATTTTAAAAAAATCATAAAAAATACAAAATGTGATATAGTTATGAATTAACATAATCTCACATGTTGCCAAGAGGCTCAACTTTTTGTTAAGCCTAACAGAAAGTACAACTCTTACATAATGCACCAATCACAGCTAGTTGTGTGGTTTATTTCTGAATGCAATGTTCCTACACCTTAAGCTCCACCCACCTGGGGTTGTACAATTGGTACCGTTATACCTTCACTCTATACCGCTTCCTAACACACCACCACAGCTGTTAGTTAATTTAATTTACGTCGCTTTCGCCCATACGGGCATGCGCGACGGTTTAATGACTGCACAGCAGGCTGTTTAATTGTTCGTGAGGGAAGGAATCAGTGCCACTTCCCCACGCATTTCTTCACTCATAGAGTGATGTTTAATTATAACTGGGAGGTTGTGGTATTATTAATACCTTAACAACCTGTAATTTGGCCCTCATGAGTGGGAGTAGACCCTTCACGCACTCATGTTTCTAGTCTGTATCTGTTGGATAGTGTAAGAGTAAATGAGTGGGATTTGACCCAGCACTCACTCATTTGTTGGTAATTACTGCTTTTCAGTAAAAACTGGATTAATGCGCGCACCGCACGCTGTTTAATTTGGAGGTGGCGGGAAGGAAAGGAGGTGAGGTTGGTGCCAGTCCACAGGTCGGTGCTCCGTATTTGGCTTAAATACTTAGTTGCTTGCTCAGTTTTGAATGGTAACCTCTGTGAGGTTTTTATGAATTTGTTGGGTTAGAGAGGTATGCTTTTGATGACAGCTGTTTCCTGTTTTTGCCACCTTGTGTGGCTGGCCCTGATGGTCCTGGATGTTTAAGACCACCATATACTTGGTTAATTTATGGGTCCTTAATTTTTCCTAGTGTTAGGTGTTCATTTGCCGCTTTATATAGCTGGCCCTGATGGTACTAGTTGTTCGGACCACCTTATAAGAGGTAGTTTGGGGTCCTAGATTCCTCTAAATATTTTTGTTATTGCCACCTTGTGCGGCGGGGCCTTATGGTCTTGGGCTTTTGACCACCTTATAGTTGGCTAATTTGGGGCTTATTTGAGATGTTGTTTATATGGTTTCCTTGAGCTGTCGTCGTGAGCAGTGGGAGTATATTAGGGTAGAGTTGGTAAGAATGCTGGTGTTAAGGTAGGATTAGAGCATGTTAGATTAGGCATTCCAGGGTGTTTAAGGATTCTATGGTGTTATCATTGTGGATGTAGAGTATGAGGAAAGGTAGAGAATTAGAAAATTAGAATAATAGACATGAAGATTTTTTATTTTTTTGAGAGTTTGATTTTGGTGGTGGTTTAGTTGAGTCTATGGCTTTTAGCTTTTAATTTAACTCATTCATGCGTGGCGTTAATTTTAGGGAGGACAAGGCGCCTTCGTCGAATTGATCGTGTCCTTGACATCCAAAGACGCCTATCCATTGTTTTATGCCATTTGCATTATAAGTTTGGTTTATATTGATTTATTATTCTAGGTTGTTGTTCCATGAGATTTGAGATGAGGTAAGGGCTCCAGCCCGCGCTTAGGCTGGTACATACCCCTATGTGGGCCGTAAACCGAAGCCCCCACGCTATCTCGCACCCGCTGGTGCAATTATAGCAGCCACAGTTGGCCCCATATATATAGTGTGGGCAGTGGGCAAGTCCTCCAGACTTGCACGGGAAGGTAGACGCTCCCGCCCCCAAGAGTCTTCCAGCTATGGATAAATAGTATGATGTTAACATGGCATCACTGGGCGGAAGAACTTCCGAGACGAAATCAACGGCCAAGCGGAAGAGCTGCCAACAGCTCAACGGCTACATGTTCGTGACCAAGGCGAGCCACCTAGTTGGAGGAAATCGGCTGAGGTCAGGCCTGGAGAGGGTTGAGCTCCGCCACACCACATGAACAATGACAATCACTACTTATCCCATACCGGCTCGGTCGTCGCCCGGGTCAACAAGGGCCGCGCCTTCCATCATGCACCAGCGCGGAGGTGAAAAGTATGCGATTGGTGCTCAGAGCAGCAAGATTCGTGTCAGGAACAACATCACCATTGGCACCTGGAATGTAAGAACACTGAGAGCAGCAGGAAAGCTAGAGAAGCTTACATATGAAATGAACAGACACCGCTGAAACATCCTAGGACTCTGTGAGGTAAGATGGAAGAATATTGGAGAAACAACTACTTTGGAAGGCCACAAACTGTACTTCAGTGGTAGAGAGGACAAACATGAGCAGGGAGTTGGGTTCCTTGTCCACAAGGACAGAGTGAGTACTGTCATGGGCTGTCGGCCAGTCTCCAGCCGGCTCATCACCATCCGCCTCAGGGCAACTCCATTCAACATCACCATCATACAGGCATACGCCCCAACATCAGACTATGATGACGCAGATGTGGAAGACTTCTATGACCAGCTACAAGAAGTTGTAGATAAAACACCGAAGAAAGACATTCTGGTTGTGCAAGGCGATTGGAATGCCAAGATAGGCGAGGACGCTTGCATGAACTGGAAAGGAACATGTGGGCATTGCTGCAATGCACAGACCAACGAGAGAGGTCTGAGGCTCCTGGAATTCGCTAGTTACAACGACCTTATGCTGGCAAACGCCTTCGGCCAACACAAAGTATCCAGAAGATGGACATGGCACAGTCCAAGCGGAGACCATCACAGTCAGATCGACTACATCATGGTAAAGAGGCGCATACAGTCAAGTGTAAACATCGCCAAGACTCGAAGCTTTCCCGGAGCGGACATTGGAAGTGACCATGATCTGGTGATGATGACCTTCAGGCTATATCTAAAGAAGGTCAAGAAAGATAACCAAACAAGAATAAAGTTCAATCTCGAGAAACTGAAGGATCCAGAAGAAGCAGAAGCTTTCCAAGCAAAGATTGGTGGGAAATTTGCACTAGCTCACCATCCTCGATGCTGAAGATACAGACATGAACACATTGGTCACCACCTTTAATACAGCAACGACCGAAACAGCCAGCGAGATCCTTGGTAGACATCGCCCAGTCAAGAAGCCCTGGGTCACAGCTGAGGTCCTGAACCTGTGTGACAAGAGGAGGGAGCTGAAGAAGAAGAAGAATGATAAGGGGCAGAGCAGTATAAGGCAGTCAACCGGGAAGTCAAGAAAAGCATGAAAAAGCAAAAGAGAACTGGATAGAAGAACAGTCCAAAGACATTGAGGGAAACTTGAAAAGAAGCAACAGCAAGAAAGCGTACCAGCTGGTCAGAGATCTAACAAGCACAAAACAATGGCGAGTTACCTCCTTACAGGACAAAGCCGGAAACTTCCTCACAGAAGACAAAGACATTCTGAAAAGATGGACAGAGTACTGCACAGAACTTTACAACCACCAACCCATAATAGATCCAGAGGTACTGAACGTCCCTCCAGCAATTAACAACGATAACCACCCTATCATACGGGACGAAGTAGAAGAAGCAATGAGATCGTTGCAAAAGAGGAAGTCGGCAGGAGTGGACAACATCCCAGCAGAACTGGTCCAAACAGGGGGAGAAGCAATGATTAGCGCCCTCACAAACATATGCAACAAGATCTGGCTAACAGGAGAATGGCCATCGCCATGGACACAATCACTGATCATCACCCTCCCCAAGAAAGGCAATTTACAACAGTGTCAAAACCACCGTACAATCAGTCTTATAAGCCATCCAAGCAAAGTCATGTTGAGGATACTGCTAAACAGACAAAAGCCACAGGCTGAAAAGATCATTGCCGAGGAGCAGGCAGGTTTCAGAGCAGGGCGCAGCACAACAGAGCAGATCTTCAACCTCGGGATATTGTGTGAGAAGTACCTCCAACACCAGCAAGATCTGTACCACGTCTTCGTGGATTTCAAGAAGGCATTTGACAGGGTATGGCATGCAGCCTTGTGGGCGACCATGAGACTGTACAACATCAATACCAGCCTCATCACAGTAATAGAGCACCTGTATGACAAGGCCACCAGTGCAGTATACTTCAACGGCAGCATAGGGGGCTGGTTCAGAACGACAGTCGGAGTCAGACAAGGCTGTCTGCTCTCTCCCACACTATTCAACATCTTTCTGAAGAGAATCATGGATGACGCGCTTGAAAAGCATGAAGGGACAGTCAGCATCGGAGGCAGAACAGTCACCAACTTACGTTTTGCCGACGACATTGATGGACTAGCAGGAAATGAACAAGAAATAGCTACGGGACTGATGATGATGATGATGATGATGATGATATATATATATATATATATATATATATATATATATATATATATATATATATATCCCCAGGCGGAATCACGTGACTCAAAACGAGACGTTAGATGGCACTACAAAGCCCGCCAAACAGTTAAAATCACAACATAAACTTTAACGAAACGAAAATTGAAGTCCATGGGGCTTCCTTTTAACAATAGGTCTGATCATGAGCACTCAGAAATTTAAAGTTACTTAATTGTTTGCATAGGTTTACTATGGGAACTGAATTAGTACCGCGAGTCCTTTAGATATCGGGAACGTCGATGAACCGGTCAAGGAACCTTGGCAAGTACGAACAAAAATTTTTAAGATAGGATCAAGCCCATATTCTATTTTTAAAACAATTATTTACATACATTTTTGTCACTAAATTCTTCTAATAAACATACAAGACCACAGACCTAAGGGGGATACATAAAGATACAAAATCCTAAAATATTTTGGCCACATGGGGGGGGGGAAGGACTTCTCAAAGGCCTACCAGCTAAAATAGCTGGGAGTTGTGATGAACCCAAAATATCAAGATAATATAGAGTTGTTCCCCCATGGAAAATTAATTGGGGTTAGCTACCATATGCGTTGTACTAACATTTACGCGCTTCGTTTGACAGGGATTTATTTAAATAGGAAACGATAGAGGGCAAGTCATAGAGACTTTACAGATTGTACCCATGCAGCAACAGCAAAACAGTTTTAATATGTACCAATAACAATATTAAGTACCGCGATAATACCGCGTACCATGTTACAGGTAATGTGTCACGCACGTCCCAGATTATGAAAGAATCATTTTGTAATGCCGCAAGAAATCAAAGGGAGGCAACTTTCATTATGGCTGAATATAGTTGAATCGGAATTCCCGACTTGTCACCCCTTTATGAACTAATCAGCTCTTCCACATTCCAAGGTGACATCGTAGAAAACTCCTGTGCGTAGACCAACAAATAGGTCTCCGAAGTCACGACTGGTCACCCCTTAACGAACTAATCAGCTCTTCCACAGTTCATGGTGACATCGTAGACCAACAAGTAGGTCCCGACATTTTTTTTTCTTACAGATGTTAATTGTTGGTCTTGTGTGTGTGAGTGTGTGTGTGTGTGATTTGGATTTTTAACGTAGCTTTAACAATTTTTCAGTCATATCGCTACGATGTCTGCAGTGTGGCAGTTTTATAGTGATGTCTAGCACTGCGGCATCATGCCGCAGACATGTAGCATGATGTCCCACCCAGTCACATTATCCTGACACCAGACCGACCAGTCCTAACACTAACCTCTTAATGCTGAGCGCCAAGCTAGGCAGCTGTTAGTACCATTTTTGTAAGTCTTTGGTATGACTCGGCCAGGGATTGAACCCACGACCTCCCGCATCCAAGGCGGACGCTCTAACCTCTAGGCCACCGGAGCGGTATAATTGTTTTGGTGACATCGAAAATTTGACATAAACAGACCATCATGTTTTAGTATATATTTAATAAGATGGGTTTTACTCTATGTCGATTCGAATGGTGTTGAAATAATTCGTGCGCGAAACGAATTAATTGTAGCTACATTTAGGCCTAGTCCTACCACGTAAGATCCGTCAGGAGGTGATGGTACTTAAACAAAAACATGTGCTATGTCTTACATTGTAGGACTACATTTAGGTCCAATGACGTTAACTTGAAAGTTGATTGAGCTGCAGAGGCGAATAATGGATATCATTCGCGATGACATGCGGAACGAACGACTATCGCGTGATATTTGACCGTTGGTCCAGACAATAAACATCCGCTTTGAGAAAGTCTTGACTTGGTAAATTTATCCTTTAAAGTGACCATTCTCTTCTGAAGTGTTTATCTAACCATTCTCTGCGGAAGCATTTATCCAACCATTCTCTTCATGAATTATTCAACTAACCATTCTCATCATGACATTTAGATCTAACCATTCCCTTCATGGATTATTTATTATTTATGGATGTAGTCTCTAAACATGCACCATTGAAAGTGCATCGAGTAAAGTATGAAATCCAACCTAAATGGCTTACTATTGGAATCCTATATGCCATGAAAACACGAGACCAATTGAAAGCTGTGTGAAACCATGCACAATATAAAGTATGGAGAAATAAAATAACAAGTATGATTAAAAAAGCTAAAAGAATCTTATTATTGATCAATCCTTGAAAAGAAAAAGAGCAACACAGTCTGTTTGGAAAGTTTTCAATAAACTCATTGGGGAAACACATGAAGATCAGACCAATAAAATTCACTCACTTCTGTTAAATGACACCTTAGTCACTGATGACACTGACACTGCAAATGTTTTCAGTGACTTTTTCACATTATCACATAGAGGCATCAGTGATAGAAAGCAACTTTGATGAACTGAGAAAGTACTGCATCACCAAAATCACAACGGAGGTATGTTTCTTTATCCCACCAGTATTAAAAAACTTTGTTTAATAATGTCTCATTGAACTTTATACCAAGAAAGCTACAGGTCAACTCATTAAAACTTCTGCAGAGCTATTTCAGATAGCATAACATTCATAACAATTTAAGTATTGCAACCTCGTCTGTCCCCAAAATATGGAAAACTGCACAAGTAATGCCTATCCACAAATCTGATTCTAAGGATGATGATGATAACTACTGGCCAATCTCATTACTCCCAAACTTGTGAAAATTGATTAGAAAACATGTCCATGACTTGTTTATATCATATTTAACCAAATACTTGCTGTTACACCCTAACCAATCAGGCTTTAGACAGAAACATTCATGTGTGACTGCCTTGATCTCGCTAACTGATAAGTGGCTTCAAGCACTTGATCAAGGTAGAATAATAGGTTCTGTATTTGTAGATTTCAGTAAAGCTTTTGACATGGTGATCATGAAATCCTTTTGAAGAAAATGAAAATTTACCAGTGTGATGAAAGCACAATTAGATGGTTTACTTCATACGTAAGTGAGACAGCACAACATGTTTATATAGATATGTTCATTCTGAACCTGGAATAATTAGATATGGAGTACCCCAAGGCTCAATTCTAGGCCCATCACTATTTATATTATTTATTAATGACCTACCACTTTTACTAAGGGACTCAATTTCATCTACAGATCTCTATGCAAATGACACAACATTGTCAGACATCCAAAACACAAAACTGGAAATTTCTTTGCAGGATGCCCTAAACAAACTGGGCAATTGGTACACATGCAATGGTATGTTGGTAAATACTGGTAAAAATAAAATATTTCTGATGTCAACATGGCATAAAAGAACAAATCTTGAGAGTGATTTACTGTGTCTGACATGGAAGGATAAAAATTTGCAAATGGTCTGTCATGATAGACTACTTGGTGTTTTGGTAGGTAATAACCTATAATGGACTGAACATACCAACATATCAGTATAAAAGTTAATTCAAGTTTATGGCTTCTCATTAGGATAATACATTATATCCCAGAAGGGCACAGAAAACTATTATATAACAGTTACATACAACCATGTTTAGATAATAAAATATCAGGTAATTTAAATGATAAAAACATCACGAAGAGCATTTGGGCTAATAGCAATCCAAAAAGAAAACAAGCAAAATTTTGCTGGTAGGCTACCCGGTAATATCAGGCAATCCATGTCTACCAAACGGTATAAAATTCCCAAACCAAATAGGGAATTAATTAAAAAAGTTTCCAATACTCTGGAACTTTGTTCTGAAATAGTATTCCAGTTGAGATTAGAAATGCCCACCCTATTTCCTTTTTACAAACCCAATATATCCAATGGCTTCAGAGATGCAGTTAAAATGAGCATGAAAATAACTATTTGTATTCATAAATGCCTCTGGGCATCATTAAATATACTACTGATCCATTTTGTCGCCAATTACATAATGCATGTATGTTGACTGTGGCTTTAATATGTGTGGGCGAGTATCCATCTGGTGAAAGGAAGAAAGTAAATATAATGTGTCTAAACATGTACGTGCTAATATGTATAGGTATGCATGTGTGTGTATATGCATGCATTTGTATCCAAATAAGTTACTTTGTATGAGGGCCTCAAGGTCAATTAGTTCTTAAGCTAATTGTGTTACCTTCGTTAAATAGTCATTAAATCTAACCATTCTCTTCTAAGTATTTATCTAACCATTCTCTTCATGAATTACTTGTCTTACCAATCTCTTCATGAATTATTTTCTTACCAATCTCTTCAGGAATTATTTGTCTAACCATTCTCTTCATGAATTATTTGTCTAACCATTCTCTTCATGAATTATTTATTTAACCATTCTTTTCATGATTTATTTTTCTAACCATTCTCATTACAAATATTTTATCTAACCATTGTCATCATGAAGTATTGCTCTAACCATTCTCTTCATGAAGTATTTTCTTCATGAAGTATTCATCTGACCATTCTCTTTATGAATTCATCTGTCCATTCTCTTCATGAATTATTTATCTAACCATTCTTTTCATGATTTATTTTTCTAACCATTTTCATTATGAATATTTTATTGAACTATTCTCATCATGAAGTATTGCTCTAACCATTCTCTTCATGAATTCCTCTAACCATTCTCTTCATGAAGTAGTCCTCTAACCATTCTCTTCATGAAGTAGTCCTCTAACCATTCTCTTCATGAATTCATCTATCCATTCTCTTCATGAATTCATCTAACTATTCTCTTAATAATAATAATAATAATAATAATAATAAAAACTTTATTTAGAAAAGGTAACTCAATTAGTTACAGAACTAATCTACCTTGAGGCCTTCTATCTGTTAGCACAATATATACAGTATATACAACATGATGTGAAGAATCTGGCTTGACACTAAATAATTAAGTACGGTAATTTTAAAAATCAAAGTATCAAGCTTGGAACACATGCACAGGCATCTGTGAATACATAAACACATATAAACTATAAAATATCATCCCGCATTGAAAAATTCAACTGTGAAAATGATGCAGAATTACAGAATGAAGTATTCATCTAACCATTCTCGTCATGAATTCATCTAACCATTATCTTCATGAATTCATCAAACCATTCTCTTCATGAATTCATCTAACCATTCTCTTCATAAAGTATTAATCTAATGATTCTCTTCATTTCATCTAACCATTGTCTTCATAAAGTATTTGTCTAACCATTCTCTTCATAAAGTGTTCATCTAACCATTCTCTTCATAAAGTATTCATCTGACCATTCTCTTCATGAATTCATCTAACCATTCTCTTCATGAATTCATCTAACCAATCTCTTCACAAAGTATTCATCTAGCCATTCTCTTCATGAATTCATCTAACCAATCTCTTCATAAAGTATTCATTTAACCATTCTCTTCCATGAATTCATCTAACCATTCTCTTCATAAATTCCTCTAACCGTTCTCTTCATGAAGTATTCCTCTAACCATTCTCTTCATGAATTCATCTAACCATTCTCTTCATAAATTCATTGAACGGTTCTCTTCATGAAGTATTGCTCTAACTATTTTCTTCATGAAGTATTCATCTAACCATTCTCTTCATGAATTCATCTAACCATTCTCTTCATAAAGTATTCATCTAACCATTCTCTTCATGAAGTATTCCTCTAACCATTCGCTTCATAAATTCCTCTAACCATTCTCCTCATGAAGTATTCCTCTAACCATTCTCTTCATGAATTCATCTAACTGTTCTCTTCATGAAGTATTTCTTAAACCACTGACTTTATGAATTCATCTAACCATTCTCTTTATAAAGTATTAATCTAACCATTCTGTTCATAAAGTATTCCTCTAGCCATTCTCTTCATGAATTCATCTAACCATTCTCTTTATGCATTCACATAACCATTCTCTTCATGAAGTATCCTGATGTCAGGATAGTGTGACTGGGTGGGACATCATGTTACATGTCTGCGGCATGATGCCCCAGTGCTTGACGTCACTATAAACTGCAAAACTGCAGACATCATATTGATATGACTGAAAAATTGTTAAAAGCTATGTTAAAAATCCAAATCACACACACACACATACACACACATTACAATTCCTGTAGATTGTCTCCCTTTCCATCCCTTGTTGTGCTCTTCGGGAAATATGCATGTTGTGATATTTCTGTTTCTTCTACTTTAACATGCATATTTAAGGTCCTTTAACTGAATTGTATTAAGCATCATCATTGTCATTGACAGTAAGAAAATCAGCATGCATGTTTGATCTAACTATCATATTCATTGAACGATTAAAACCTGTTGTCCTTATTCTAGACTGCGCATAGTATTTATGTGACTTTGACCCATTTCTTTGTAGAGCTTGTGACTGTTACCTGCAGATGAGTCCCATGCTAAAATTATGTAATATTTGACAGCATCCATATATTGTACCCTATTTCATCTAGTCTCATCACAACTGCAGTATGGATATGTCCCAAGAGGAGATACCCAACCATAGCAGAAAGTTGGATACTGTGACCAGTATTTTATTTTACACGAGTAGTTTTCATATTTTTGTACATCCATGACCATAACTCATCTGTAAAGAGTAGTCACTGTGAACTTTCATTATTGATTGTCTATGTTACATTAATGCATTTCACTGCATTTATTTGGCATTAAAGCCTTTATCCTCATCACACTTTTATATTTAGACTCAGCTTTTACAATCAAGATACAGATGGTCAAAAATGTCACTTTGACCTACTTTCAGCATTTGAAGACTTTGTAATTAAATATGAATTTCAACCTACATCTCCAATACTGTTTGTTAAACCTTACTTCCTTTTCATGAGTTAGGTATAGCCTAGTTTTAGGTTGGATGCCACACTAAAAATGCATTTATCTAATATCTTCAACACTGACAGTCAGCTTCCGTTCATGAAACTTGCCATGTTCATGCATCTGAATGAGTTGTAGATTACATGTGAGAGATAGTGCCAAACTTTGGTCAGTGTATTTGACTTCTTATGCATGAGGGATAGTGCCAAACATTGGTCAGTGCATTTGGCTGTTGCAGTAGATGGCAGTGCCAAACATTGGTCATTGCATCTGACTTCGTATGCATGAGAGATAGTGCCAAACATTGGTCAGTGCATTGACTTTGTATGCATGAGAGATAGTGCCAAACATTGGTCAGTGCGTTTGACTTTTTATTTATGAGAGATAGTGCCAAACATTGGTCAGTGCATTTGATTTATGTGTGAAGGATAGTGCCAAACATTGGTCAGTACATTTGATTTCTTATGTGTGAGGGATAGTGCCAAACATTGGTCAGTGCATTTGGCTGTTGCATTAGATGGCAGTGCCAAACATTGGTCATTGCATCTGACTTCGTATGCATGAGAGACAGTGCCAAACATGGTCAGTGCATTGACTTTGTATGCGTGAGAGATAGTGCCAAACATTGGTCAGTGCGTTTGACTTCTTATTTATGAGAGATAGTGCCAAACATTGGTCAGTGCATTTGATTTATGTGTGAGGGATAGTGCCAAACATTGGTCAGTACATTTGATTTCTTATGCGTGAGAGATAGTGCCAAACATTGGTCAGTGCATTTGACTTCATTTTTGAGAGATGGTGCCAAACACTGGTCAGTGCATTTGACTTCTTATACATGGGTGATAGTACCAAACATTAGTCAATGCATTTGACTTCTTATTTATGAGAGATAGTGCCAAATATTAGTCAGTGCATTGACTTATGTGTGAGTAATAGTGCCAAACACTGGTCAGTGCCTTTGGCTTCTTATGTGTGAGTGACATGGCCAAACATTGGTCAATGCATTTGGCTTCTAATGTGTGAGAGATAGCAAATGTTGGTCAGTGTATTTGACTTCTTATGTGTGAGGGATAGTGCCAAACATTGGTCAGTGCATTTGGCTTCTTATGCATGAGAGATAGCAGTACCAAATGATGGTCAGTGTATTTGACTTCTTATGTGTGAGGGATAGTGCCAAACATTGGTCAGTGCATTTGGCTTGTTATGCATGTGAGAGCTGAAAACTAAAGTACATTTTCAGCCATATATTTGATAATACATGCCCTTCACTCATAACATTATCCTTAACTAGTTACATAATGAGGGTTTTTAAATTAATTTTAATTGTTGTCTACATTTATTATAATTTGAACACTAACAAAGCCTGACAATTTCATCATTTCTTTTGCAGAGTGATTGGCAGCACAATTTCTTTCCTATATCCATGTCCCTCTAAAGGTCAAAATTAAGATTTTGTTCAGTGCTATTAAAGCCAATAAACCATGTCAGGTGTGTTACAAATGGTAAAGGAGGAGTCATACTTCACAATTGTCAAAGTTGCTGCCATAACACTTGTAGCGATCCCAGTAGGCCAGGCCATTCAGCGCTATTTTTGGAGAAGACACTTAAGGCAGAAGGTCAGGCAGAGACAGAAAGAATGTCAAGTAGCTTTCAGGAAGTTGGATGATGACTTAAACAGTTTGGATGTAAGTGTAACTTGGGATAGAAGCTATTAGAAATATCTGCAGGTTTTGAAAATGTAACCTTTCGACTTTTGAATTCTTGCCCCCTGAGCCCTAGCTCTGCATCCCAGATCCAAGACTTATGGTTTTATTTAGTCATGTTTGTGAAACATGGTGCATGTACAATATGATAAACCTATCTTGTTTGTTGTATACAGAGTGTAAATGAGGTTACAGGGAAAATAGACTGACACATGGGTATATTACAATTACAGACCTAGGTAACTACAGTATTTCTGAAGAAAAATAAAAAAACCCATAAAATGTGAAAAAAACCATAGTAAAACTTTGAAAACTCAAAGTGCTGCAGGACCTATGCTTTTGCTTGAGTTATTGACACTTTTCAAGTGTTACAGGGTTGCATTCAGGAAAAAGCATTTTGCTGAGTAAGATGTTTGAGTTATGTAATGTATTTGAGTGGTATTTGCTGAGTAAGATGTTTGAGTTACATCATGTATATTTGCTGAGTAAGATGTTTGAGTTACATCATGTATTTGTCTGATATTTGCTGGGCAAGATGTTTGAATTATGTCATGTAATTGTGTATTATTTGCTGAGAAAGATGTTTGAGTTATGTCATGTATTTGAGTGATAGTTGCCAAGTAAGATGTGCGAGTTATGTCATATATTTGTGTGATATTTGTTGGGCAAGATGTTTGAGTTGTGTCACATATTTGTGTGATATTTGCTGAATAAGATGTTTCAATTATGTATTTGTGTGATATTTGCAGAGTAAGATGTTTGATTTATGTCATGTATTTTGGTAATATTTGCTGGGCAAGATGTTTGAGTTATGTAATATATATGTGTGATACTTGCTGGGAAAAATGTCTGAGTCATGTCATATCTTTGTATGATACTTGCTGGGCAGGATGTTTGAGTAATGTCATATTTGTATAATATTTGCTGAGTAAGATGTTTGAATTATGTCATATATTTGAGCGATATTTTCTTGGCAAGGTGATTGAGTTATTTCATATATTTGTGTGTGAGTAAGATGTTTGAATTATGTCATATATTTGTGTGATATTTGCTGAGCAAGATGTTTGAATTATGTCATATATTTGAGTGATATTTGCTGAGCAAGATGATTGAATTATGTCATATATTTGAGTGATATTTGCTGAGCAAGATGATTGAATTATGTCATATATTTGTGTGATATTTTTGCTGGGCAAAGCATTCCAGTTACATTACATCTTCAAGTCATTGATGTTTGAGTCAGACATTCAAGTTATGTCACATTTAATCATTGATGTTTGAGTCAGACATTCAAGTTATGTCACATTTGATCATTGATGTTTGAGTCAGACATTCAAGTTATGTCACATATTGAAGTCATTGATATTTGAGTCAGACATTCAAGTTATGTCACATATTGAAGTCAGTGATGTTTGCTGGTTGAGATATTCAATTTATGACACATATTTGGTTCAGTTGATGTTTGTTGGGTGAGACATTCAAATTATGTCATGTATTATATTTACTGATGTTTGCTGGGTGAGACACTCATGTCACATATTCAAGTCATTGATGTTTGCTGGGTGAGACACACATGTCACATATTCAAGTCGTTGATGTTTGCAGGGTGAGATATTTAAGTTCTGTATTAAAGTCATTGATGTTTGCTGAGAGAGACATTCAAGTTATTTTGACATATTCAAGTCATTGATGTTTGCAGGGAGAGACATTAAAGTTATGTCCCATATTCAAGTCATTAATGTTTGGCTTATCAAAGTTTGAGTCTAGTCAGTTTGATTTGTAATAAAATTATTTTAAAAAATATTTTAAAGGGTGCTTTGAAACAGTAAAATGAAAACAAAATGGTAAAAGCATGTATTTATGTATTGGTGTTGATAAACCCAATCTTGATATATCTCCCATGAGAAGTCTTTCCCCCATAATTATAAATAACAATAAGTATTCACTAATTATAGCTGTTTTCAATAATATGCTTCTTGTAGCTTTTTAAAAAAAATTCCACTGGTTGTGTACCCCTTGTACTTTCATAGGAGATGTGTGCTGTATACCAGTACATATCACATTGAACCATTTTGGCTTGGATACAGAGCCTGACTCATGATGCAGCTTAATCTTTACAACACTCCTTCAAGATAAAGTCCTTCATTGTATTGTTATAAGGCAAGGATGGTCATGGATCTCGTTTCATTAAGTGGTAGTAAATTATATATGTCTTGTACTACATTTGAAGGGTTCTCACTACAAGGAAGTTCTATATTATGTACTTCATTGTTAGGTTATCTCACTATAAGGCAGTATACTGTATGGCTTCCAGGAACTTTAATATAATGAGGAGTGCTATCTCATGTACATCAATGTAAGGTTGTCTCAAAATAAGGCAGTATAGACTTATTATGAGGGAGCGCTGTATCATGTACTTCATTATGAGGTTCTCTAACTATAAGGTAATATGTTTTGTGGCTTCCATGGACAGTTTTATAATGAAAGAGTACTGTGTGTGTTTCATTATAATGTTCTCACACTATAATGCAGTACAGTATGGCTCCCATACACAGCATTATAATGAGGGTGTACTGTATATGGTGGCTCATAGAAGCCACAGCTGTACCAAATTACAAGTCATCACCTTACAGTGAGGTATTTAAAAGTAAGGTATGCTGTACACAACACCATAAAAATAGGGTGTTTATGTGAAACCAAATTGTAATTGGTTTTCACCATCCCAAACTGTCATGCCAGATATGATCAGTCTCAAAAACGTCATGCCAAATGTGATCACTGTCCCAAAATGTCATACCAGATATGATCATTGTCCCAAAACATCATGCCAGATATGATCACTGTCCCAAAATATCATGCCAGATATGATCACTGTCCCCAAAATATGTCAGATATGATCATTGTCCCAAAATATCATGCCAAATATGATAACTCTCCCAAAACATCATGCCAGAAATGATCACTTCCTTAATCCGTGTAGATGAGTTTTACATTGCAAGGAGGAGTCCACGTTATATATAAAATTGTGACCTTTGATCCCACCTCCCCATCACTGGGGGCTGGATGTAGGATCTAGAACCATATTGTTGTTACTTTTTCTCCAAAAATATTGTACCAAATGAGCCTCTGTTAGTCAGTGGAGATGAAATTCATGGTACAAGGAAGGGTCTGTATTACATATAAAACTGTGATCTTTGACCACCACCTTAGCCTCCTGGGGACTGGATCCAGGTAGTGGAACCATTTTGTAATTACTTTGCCTCCCAAAGCATCATACCAAATATAGTCCCTTTTCCTTGCTAATTTTAGATGGAGTTCAGATTTCAAGAAAAAATAATTGAATGTTGGATAGGCACCCAGGTAACTGATGGGCATATGGACAGACGTAACCTATGACAGTATTACAACCATGACAGTCGATATAATAAAGGAATGACAGGTGAATAGTGAAAACCCTAAACAGCTAGTACATTTATGGGACAATGGATTTATGGGATAGTTTATTTTTGGGACAGAAGATCTAGGCCTGTGCTGTTCACAGTTAAGGTGTGTATTGTACGTGTGTACCAGGCACATTGTCAAATTCAATATATTTCAGTTTGACCAAGAAAAGTTGCAGGCCATCTGTGACCTGCCAACCTCTGAGCTCCAGGAACGTCTACAGTCTGGAATATATTCTGCATTAGAAGTCCTGGCAGCATATCAAACAAAGGTAGTATGATACCTGTATTATTCTTTATTTTGGCAAAACTTAGTAGCATGATATACATCCATGATCATCAGAGACAGTCCCTGATTCAGACTTGGCCTAATAGACAGTAAAATAACTGGAAATCTCCATGAAGATAATCAAGAATTTCCTTCCTTATTATTAATATCATTATTTAGGAAAAGGTCACAGACGTGAAGAAAATGTTCCCCATGAAGGCTGTCTGTTCCAGAAGTATTGCACATGTTTAACATCCAAGTTCAATTGTCAGTTCGGAACTTTTCTATTTGTTTCAAGTGCTACACAGCAACTGGTACTAAATAAATACCACATAAATGACATTGATTAGTGTATAGCATTATATGATTTTACTTTTAATATCATTAAACTAACATAAAGAACATATTTCAGTTTGTAATTCTGAAATTGTAACTTTTCTTGACTCCATTTGAATGATGTAATTCTTTCTAAAATGTAAACATTATTACATTTATTTCACTATTTTGTAATCCACTCATCCTTAGCTTATTTAACATGGTAGAAGTCTGCCAAAAAATCATATAGCTACATTTTTTCCTTCATTATATTAGTGTTAATTATTGTTTTTTCGCATATGATTATTATGCAGGGACACCCATATACATTGTTGGAACAGGGTATTGTGGGTTAGTGGAGTTTGCATTTTAATTAAGAAAAACCTTCTTAGGTAAAAAAATTTCAAACATTGTGTAAATTTTCTTGGGGATTGTATCAAGAGTAGGCTTATGGGAGATTTATGATCCATTTTCTACATTCAGGCTCAGGATGTCACTAAAAGGCTGAACTGTGTCACAGAGCCAATACTGGAAGCTGAGGCAAGTCCTATAGATAGCTGAAAGCAATTTTTTGTCTCACCTGTGTAAACATGCTAAGAAATAGATATCACTGTCTGCCAGAGGCATAATAAGACAAAAATATCTCAGTATGGAAGACATGGTAAAACAGATGTTACTATTTTGCAGAGGCACAGTAAGAAACATATCTCTGTCTGAAGACAGTAAAACAGATATCACTGTTTGGCAGAGACAAGGTAGGACACAGATACATCTGTCTGTAAGATTTGGTAAGAATTAAATATCACAGTCTGGCAGAGACATGGCAAAAGATAGATATTACTTGGCCTTCTTATTATCTTCCAACCAACAGCTTAATTACCATCAACCTTTCCAGATGATTTGTCTCTGTTTCCTGTTATTTCAAAGCTCATTTTTGTGATTGTATAGTGTCTATACTTTTGCTTGTCAGTTTTAGCCTGCTGCTGTAAAAAATAATGAGATCACTGCCTGGAAAGGATATGGTAAGGAAATTTGTGTTAAGGTTTTGGCTTAAGTGTTTTCATTTCCTTGCATTTTCTAAACCATTTGATAGATTTTATTCATACTTGGGGTGAATCGTATGAACCAGAGACAATTAATTTCGTGACAGCTGCTTTGGCCCTTTGATCTTTGGGTCATAGAAACTTTGCTTTGTGGTTTTGATTATTTTTTTCATTTCCTTATGTTTTCTGGATCTCTTGATGGATTTTGTTCATACACTGAATGAATCATTATAAAACACTGGCTTTGTTATTTGTATGTTTACATTGATCTATTTTGATACATCTCTAATGCAAATGGATTAGGCTTAGAGGAAGGTTTTTGAATTATAAATTTTTGCCTGCCGGTCTCTCTGACTGACTGTTTATAAATGGCGTCTTTTATTCAGGCTGATGCTAAGTCTCTCGATGAACAAACTGAAAAGGAAGGTCTGCTTTATGGAATTCCTGTTAGTCTGAAGGAAAGCTTTCAGCTTAAGGTATGGACATTGTTCATAAATTTATGACGGGAATGCACAAATTGATGTCTTAATTAGGCTATATCCTTGTTATAACTCAAGTACATCTTTTATTTCTTGCAACTCTTCAGTTTTGGAAAACAGTTTTAAGTCATTTCACACATTATACGACAAGGTGAACAAGCAGCAGGGAGGCTGAACCCTACAACTTTTCAGAGGACTCCATTTGCAAAAGTAACGGTTCCTATGAAGGCTGAGAACAAAAGCCAACAACAAACCGAAACCTCGAACCAAACATATTTCCATTAACTGGGGGGAAACAGACCGCAATAACGAAATCGTGTTGGTTAGCTCATTTTTGTTACTCCATCGATGACATATTTTTTTCAAAGTTTAGGCATGTTCTTTGGCGACACACACGCTCATTTTTTGGTCGTTCAGCCTCTCTGCTGCTGTGTTTTTCAGTCAAAAATTTTAGCGAGACCTATACAATATCGTGAACAAGGATCATGTAAATTTATCGTGATAAATCCGTGTGTAGTAGCTTGTGTTTATGTGAAGAAATTTTTTAATTTAATCATATTCATATCCCCTGAACACCAGGTCTGATGAATGTTTCGCAGAGTATATGTATCGACTCCATTAAACAAAACCAGAAGATTGCAGTTATCTCTGATCACTTTAGGTATCTGTGTATATCGCTGAGTAACATAAATTACGTCTGTATTTTTCTGTCTGCCCCAGGGAAAATATCCGCGCTGGATTTGATTGTTTGTCCAGCATGACATCATCATATACAACGAGATTATTAATACGTCCATCGAGATCATCCACATATAGAGCTTCATCAATTATGGTGATAAAGTCAATAATATCATTATCATCTTCATCTTTATCTTCATCCAATGACTTCGCTTCATTAAAATCTTTAAGATCATCATAGCATCGCTGATCATCTACGGATGGTACCACTAAATGCAACTTATCCCACTTAAGCCATCTCATTATCAGATTAAGCAATAATTGCGTCTTACCAGACCCAGATGGACCTATTATAATTGCTTTGATAGAATTTGGTAACACTGCATGATGCTTGATTGGCTCTTGCTTTTGTGTTGCTGAGAAATCAATGACATCCATGTTGTACAAATATAATAAATAATATGAATTTATATTGTGTTCGACGCAGAGCATCCACCCCCACAAGTGAACTAACAACAATAACAACAAAAAATAAAAAACTTGCACTTACAGGCAAGAGTGTGAAATGTGGTACAAGAAAATACAAATTTATTTCGTCTCGTATGAAGACAGGTGGTTATATTGCTGATTCACTGGCAAAATTACCAGGAACACCATGGGCTAAATACCCAGGAGAAAAACATCTTCCTGGATATAATTATTGTGGTCCTGGAACCCGACTTGATATCCGACTTGACGAATGAGACCAACCAAGACCCGGAGAGTATCCAATAAACGCAATTGATCAGGCATGCCATATTCATGATGCTGCATATAAAAATAGTGATTTACAACAATGACATATTGCAGATGTGAAGTTGATTCACTCATTAAATTCCATAAAAAATAAATCTCTCAGAGAAAAACTTGTTAGCTTCCTAGTAAAATCTGTGATGAAAGGTAAACTAATGCTAGGAGCTGGTAGTTAATCAAATGATTATTATCATAATAATGGAATCGGTTTATTATTGTCCAAGAGGATATTGGAGAGCCAGAGCAGCGATTAGTAAACTTGCTGAAGCAGCAAAAGTCTCACGTGTTGTTGCTGCAAATTGGTTAGCACGACAGGCAATATGGCAAATCTATCTACGTGCACCTAACAAAATTCAGTACGTGTATTTTGATGTCAGTACTCCCAATGAAGTTCATTAAGCAGATATTTTGTTTTTACTACATGATACTATTAAAACACGTAGACATCGATCACGCACATACAAATACGCGTTAACTGTCATTGACGTTGCAAGTAGGTATAAAGACGCAGAGCTGCTAACAACAAAAACAGCAACTGAAGTTGCATCTGCGTTTGAATGAATTTATCATAGAGGACCATTGCAATGGCCACAACTATTACAGGTTGATCCTGGCAAAGAATTTCTTGGTGCAGTATCGTCATTGATGAAAAAACACAATGTCAAAATCAGATGAGGACATACCACAATTCATCGTGATCAGGCAATTGTTGAACGATTTAATCAAATACTTGCTGAGAGATTATTTGGATACCAGTATGCAAAGGTAATATTTCAGGCAGATATGAGATCTTGCGAATGGGTTGCAAGATTACCAAGTGTGATAGCTGCATTAAATAATGAAATTACTCGTGCAACTTCTATGAACCCACCGTCGCGATTACAAAGAAACATATACCTGTACAATGACGTGACTTTTCATAGAAGCCAGTGTTAGCTAATGTGACTGTCAGATATTTATATGAACCCGGTGAACTCGAAGGGGGTAGAAAAAGAGCAACTGATCCTATCCGGAGTGTTACAACACATACAATTTCCAGCGTGGTTAGATCCACAGGTAGACCTGCAATCTATAGACTAGATTCAACTGCTCCTCAACATGGATTTGTACACGAATAATTACAAGTAATTCCTGAAAACACATACTTACCACTGCGTTCACGTCTGTAAACTGGCACCCCCATGTCGATTGCATTCAAGACAGGTCAGCATCACATTTTCACGTGTGTGACCAAGACTACTATTAATTCTATCAACAGTAAACTGTCTTGAATTATTATTCGAATACTGCCACAACATATTACAGTTACAACTTGTACAGTGATTATTCTGTCATTGTTTCAGTGTCATGATAAATTCAACGTCGAGATCAGTGTCGCGGTTATTGTATTTGTCAGATTGTCGATACCCAGATAATTTTGTCTTGATAACTTCATCGCATACATCATCAGTGATTTCTTCGGTTATTATGCAATCCATAATAACCCGGCCCAGTTGAGATATTCTTCTGACTCGAGACACCGCAAGATAAACTAGATTTGACCATTCGATCCGATCATCAATAATCCAAATATTTGTATCAGAAATAGTTAATCCTTGTGACGAGTGAATCGTTATAGCATATCCTGACGTCCATGGAGTTTTACTTGCGCCAATGATCTCGTGCCAATGAAACTGGCAAGGATAAATTGTGTAGCTGAGTGAGTTACAGAACATTTCGCAGCAGCGGTACGTGGAAACGGTTTAACGGATCATCGACGTGATAAAATAAACACATGGGCAGAGCGAGTTAAAGATACCAGAGCGTCTATCAGCAACGTTGCTGAGTTAGAAAAAATATTAAGATTTCCGATTACGGTGAAGACATTAATAAATATTATTATTCTGATTCTGATTCAGAAAATATTGTTATTTTAAACAAATATTTATCATATAATGAATTACGAAAATATTCATGCAGTTATTTCTTAGATTAAAAAATTAAATGACAAGGATATAGAATTATCTGAACAGTTGGACCCTGATAAGATTATAAATGATTTGAAGCGCTACAGGAACGGAAATATAATGGAAGATACACACTAGCAGCTGAGTAGAGATTCATCAAGTTACTTCAACAGGCCTTAAGACAGTCTCTACTTTATGTCGATGATGAGGATATTCAAAAATTTGTTTTACTTGCGGATTTGATTGAAAAAATTAGAGTTATCACTTGAATACAAAACAAAAAAGATTTTAAGTTCACATTTGCGACAGCTGAAGAAATTTATATGCAGTGACAAGGTCGCTACTGACGAGGTCACTGAAAGCGCTGTCACTAGTGATTGTGGTAACGAATAGTTATATTCTTAAATTTACCTGTGTATTTGTAAGAGCTCTGGTAGCCATGGGGTTAAGGCGTTTGCGTACGGATCCACTAGTGGAAACTCTTCACATGTTCGAGTCTCGAAAAATGCTAAAGATATATTATCTTACATTCGGCGACAGATGTTATTAAAATTGGGGGGGCACCTGCAGGCAGTTGATGATGAGATATACTTGTGTACAGGTGATTGTAAGATTGTGAAAAAAAAAACTAATTCCAGGTGTAACTCGCCTGGCACCCCTGAACCTCAAAACACCAGGGGTTTGCTTAGGGGGTGTTTTTACCCTAATCGCGCTTAGCGATCCAATAATTGCAATGAGAAAGAAAATTACAATTACAGTGAGAAAGAAAAATGTAACAATTATCCAAAAAGATATATATCAGATGTCATTCAACTTGCTCGTCAGGTACTCCTTTTGCTTTTTTTTTTATTTATTTATTTTTATTCTGATTATAATATATTTATGCAGAATCACATTTATTCTGATAGTATTTATTTTATTCTGATTATAACATGCAGAAACAGATTATAATATTTATTCTGATTAATATTATAATAATTATTCTGACACATTACTCTGATTCAGATTCAGATTATAATATTTATTCTGATTCAGATTCAGATTATAATATTTATTCTGATTCAGATTCAGATTATAATATTTATTCTGATTCAGATTCAGATACTGATAATATTTATTTTGATTCAGATTCAGATTATAATATTTATTCAGATTCAG
>JAECUM010038383.1:0-16275 GCA_016617855.1 Megalonaias nervosa
TGTTTAAAGCATCGTTCATAGCAAACACATAAACATGAACTTAGTAAGTACTGCTTGTCATTCTAATTATAGGAAATCTGTGACCAGGTGAGATACTATAATTCATTTTGCACGAGCTAACATTCTGAGAGATACAATACGCATACACTTTCTTTTTTATGTCCCGACAAGGTATCTGTCTTTCAAAATATGCCAATTCAATATAAAAGATCGTCACACACAGCGATTCAGACCCATATGGACCTCATCCGTGATATATAACGGTCTACGCTGAGCTGAGGCCGTGTGAAGTAAGAATCGTGTTATTCTCTCTTTGATACATCTCAGGTTGTACGCCATGAGCATTCATTGAAACATGTCTAGAATGTATGATACTGTTATTCTGTATTTGTTGTAGGCAACAGATATGTCATGACCTTCACAAAATGCTTCATAAAACTGACGGAAGCTGAAGGAATCGCCGACAAAATAGCTGAAAAAGTTCTTAATGTTTTGATTATGTTTGTATCCAACCATGGTACCCTTTGTATCCAACCATGGCACCCTGTGTATCCAACCATGGTACCCTTAAAGTGTTCATTACGGACAACGGCTTAGAGTTTAACCTGAACAAAAAAGTTTCCCCCAAACTTGGAATTGCTTCGCCTTAAGTGGCAGGGGCCAGTTTCACATATTGGCCCCTGGCAAATTTCTTAACTTAAGGGTATGGTGTGAGTTTTTCAGCTATTATTGTGTAATAATTGAAGAGATGGATATATTTGTGAATTAGGTGTTTCGGGCTTGAGTTGTTCTTTAAACTGATGTGAGGCATGTCCACCTCCCATAGTCACTGCACAGTATGTAGCCACTGAAATACCAATAGTCGGCTAGGAAGCAGAGATAGTCACCCACATCAGTACACGCGTGGGTTCAAGGCAAGTAGAATATCTCAAAAACGGCTTGGATGACAACTATTCTGAATTGCATCAAGCTATTTAGTAGACAATGATTTTCAAAATTATCACCCAGGAAAAGGGCTTGCGTTTGCACTGTGAGCACCACATGCTGTCAAAAATGGCCTTAGGATGTGAAAATTGCATGTATAAAATAGGGGTTGGGGTTCATAAACATTTTAGTCTAAGAACTTAAGCAGACTTGTCAGGTCAAGTGTGTGATAGTGCTTTATAATATCTATCCAAAAAATATGGACCTTTATGACCCCACTCATGTATTATTTTATTAATGGATTTTTATATTAGGCAGGTGGATGCGACATTAAATTTGTACATAAAAACTGCCCCCTGCCCCCTTGTCATCCCAAAACTGGTGGAAAAACACGAATACTGGTTGCATACTAAACAGCGGAATACTCATTCACCAAGAAAACTCAAATTTTCCGAGTGTGGCAGAAACGCACGACAGCTTGTGGAATTGGATATTCCCTCAAGAACGGAAACAGATTCGGCAGACGAGTCCTTGAGGAATCGATGTTCCACACATTAATTTGTCATGCAAGAAGAGGCAGCTGATGATATTAAGCTTGCAAAGGGAAAAACAGAACAAAATATTGTGACACCAATGCGAAGGAAGAGACTTTCAACGTTGAGGACGACGTTTTGGTCCGTAACATGCGAAAAGACACCAGAGATGAGTAAGGGGAGTAAACTTCGTTAGTTGCTTGAATGGCCTTACACAATAAAATCTGTAAATAAGAAAACACATACATCCTGCATCGACTGAAAATATAAATTAATTCATGGAAATCGGAGTAAGTTATATAAGAGAAAAGAGACTGACCAAACACTATGTACATGACATCAACAGCTGACAAAAATCTAGCGACGACAAACGCTTAAGAAAAATCCGCCAAATGTAAAGCAAACTTTAGCTATAAAATACGGCTAAACATAACATTGAAAGAATAAACAGAGAAATATCTTTCAATGAGAAAAGAAGGTATAACAAATTTGAAAAGAAATGTCCAAAAAGCAGGAAGCTTAATCCCATTTCATCCTGTGGATAAAAAGTGATGAGAAAATACGACTGTTTGGCCAAGCTATGAAATGTCATCACCAGAGTTCTGGAAATGGATATACGGACAGATACAATGAGGGGTGTATGAAGCTGCATGATTAGGACATTCAGCTACACTTGATTCGGAGTACAGTATTACCACTATAATTTCAGGAACAAAATCATTAATGACATGAGCAAATGAGCAAATGCTAAAACAGGTCCAGTCTTGACCTATCCATCAATACTTGAAGACGTCAAATATGCAAGAACATGGTACGAGGGAAACCGAGAAAATCAGAGATATTTTTTGTGTTGAAAACAGATCCTGATATTACCCAACTCCGAGAGTGGACAGGAGGAGAGGTGAGTGGAGGGGCGGGGCGGGGTTTACATTGACCAGAGTATTTTACCGAGTATGTTGAGCATTATTTACCTAAGAACAATTATTGAAAATAGAAACACATCAACTACCAATATGAAACTTAGTGCATTATAATATTTCCTGCCCAAAATTTGAATGATAAGCAACTAAATACAGAACCCATGATATTTAGTTTGGCATTTCATCTGATTCCTATGTTTCTTGGATTGCCAAATTTGCAGAGAAATAATGATGTTTATACCATTTGCGAGTGAGTTCCGTATTTTCTAGAAAATGTCCCCCCCTCCCCTGTGACAATTAAACTTTTAAAATGTGGACAATATACTGCATGTCTTGCGCAAACGATTTATTTAACGATCATGTGAATGAAAAATCTTAGACTCAGTCTTGGGTTGAAGTTGAATTTGAGTTCAGGATCAGGCTGGGTGTTTAAACTCAGTTTTGAATTAACAATTCTCTAACGATCGTAAACTAAAATTTAAGACTCAGAGTTCAGATTAAGTCATGACTTATAGATGGTACCCAAAATGTCCAATATTAATCTCAGTCAGAATTAAAATGTAGAAGAATACAGATAAAGCTAAGATGATCTCTATATTAGACTTAAGTCAAAACTTAAATCTGAGTTTGAGCTTAAGCTTAAGAGTTTTCATGAATATGAAGCCCGAAATGAAGTCATTAGTACACATATTTTAAATTTTCTTTTGGTAAACATATAGCCGTTATGCAATGAATCACTTCCAGTTCTATAGCATGGACAATATGGTATACATGTTACAGTTTGTCCGTCCATCCGTCACTCTATCTCCTTTCAAAATACTGAAGCGGAACGTTTGCATGTTTGTGTGTTTTTGACAAGGAACGAGTGATAACACCATATATAATTACTTCTCAAGGAGCCATAGAGTAGTCAGATGCAAGGAAAACCTTTGCACTAATGACCATAATTCATCGTTATCTTTACCTACACCCAGTCTGTAAACTAGGCCATTCAAATCGGCATCCAATGTGACGGCCGCAACCTTAAATACTCTTAAATACAAACTTCACATTGGTATCTTTAATGTGCGCTGTAATAAGGAACCTCAAATTTTCGATGCTCTTCCGAAAGACAGTTCAGGTAGCAGGCACTGCGTTTCCTATGTGGGCGGGACATATAGGCCTATTACCTCTGAAAAGTTCCATGCTGGAAACTGAGTCGTCAGATTACGAACAACACGGGCGTACATGTTACTGTCATGTAGGACCTTGATACTTTCAAATATTTACGTGTGCTGGTGTACTTACACATATTACTAACACGTACTTAACGTCATGATCACGTAAGTACGTGTTGATAACATATCTTTATGTAGTAATAACATGTATGTACGTATTGTTGTCACGAACGTAATTAAGGGCGTAATACAAAGGTACGTGTTATAATCACGTACGTACATGTTTACTATCACGTACATATGTAATAATAATCAGATACATACGTAATAGTTACACGTACGCACATGTTTACCATCACGTACATACGTAATAAAAATCAAATACATATGTAACGGTTACACGTACGTACATCATAACCACTCCTTATGTACATGATTGCTATCACACACGTACGTGATACTAACAAGGAAGCGGTGTTAAGGTGGCAGGGAATAGTTTCGTAAATTGGCCACTGTTAATTTCTTAACTTAAGGCTATGGTGTGACTTTTTCAGCTATTATTGTTTACCAATTAAAGACATGGATATTTTTGTGAACTAGGGGTTTCGGGCTTGTCTTGTTCTTGAAATTTATATGAGACATGTACATCTCCCATAGTTATTCTGCAGTATGTAGATAGTGAAATGCCAATGGCCGGCTAGGAAGAAGAGCTAGCCTCTCATAGCAGTAAACATGTGGGGTTTCAAGGCAAGTAGAATATCACAAAAACTACTGCTTAGATGGCAACTATGTTCAGTTGATTCAACCTGTTTAGCATACATAGATTTGCAGAATTATCACCTAGCAAAAGGGCCACTGTTTGCACTGTGAGCATCACATGGTGTCAAAAATGACCTTCAAACATGAAAAATGCAGGTATAAATTTGGGATTGGGGTGCATAAACTTCTTTTGCTACTAACTGCCATTGACTTCTCTGGTCAGGTGAATAATATTCTTATGCTTTGTATTAATATAGCTATCCAAAAATATGGACCTTTTTGACCTTATTTGTGTATTTTAATATTTATGATTTTTAAAAATAAAGGTCAATGAATGCGGCATTAAATTTGTGCATAAAAACTGTCCCTTTGCACCCTACCTGTAGAGAAAGGACGTGATGACAATTTTTTAAATGGCAGCTATACATTTGATAATATTGCGTATTAATATGCATGAACGGTGCAGAAGATTACTGTATTTAGAAACAGATTATTGTGTCTATGAACCTCTCTTTCGTTTAATATGATGAAGTCAGAAATTTTGAGTTATTGAGAACAGTTCATCGTTTAAATGATCGAAATGTATTTCGTGTTTGTTTGAGACGTCTAGCATATTATCAATTTTTGACCGAAGCCTACATTTCGAGTTCTCAAAGTACCAAGGAAATATGAAACACGTGATTGTGCAAATCGACCTTCTGTACTAACGAGAGGATATCTAATCCTTATATTCTGAGCACTGCAAGTACAGCCAAAAGTAATGGAAAAAAAATTTAAAACGAAACGAAAGGCGTTATCATTTTTTAAAATTTGAAAATAAATACACAAATGAATAACCTTAAAACAGTTTTTCTCAAAGTTTAATTATTTGTGTAAATTGTCAACTTTAGCTTGACACAGTTGTTTACCTTCTCTTTCTACACTGAGATAAATTATCTGATGAACATGTACGGTGACTATGCCGAAGGTAGTGCGAGAATGACCAAATGCTGGACAACATATCTGCAATGAACCAAAAAAGCCATCTTTCCTTCTGTTCGACACCAATAATGACTTATACTATACATATCTCTTTCTTGCTGACAGAACGAGACTATCACGGCCCATATCTCTTTCTTGCTGACAGAACGAGACTATCACGGCCCATATCTCTTTCTTGCTGACAGAACGAGACTATCACGGCCCTTCCACTAAACTGGTTTTCATAACAAATTCTTTCACTCTGCACTATAACAGCTAAGTTAGCGACTCTTCTATCTGGCGATTCACTATACAAGTTTGTATATTGTCTATACGCCAACCACCTGGGCGAACATGCGTGTATTTTAAGATTATAACAGCCCCCTAGTTCCAAATTGTCCTATAAACAGAGGAAGAATTACAGAATCAAACGAACGGAAACGAAACGGACTTTGAATTAAGGCCATGGAGCAAGAATATAAAGAGAAATTAATGAAATACAAACGAAATGGAATACAATATGCGATGATGAGACTCCTTCCTGTTGAGCAGGGAGAAAGGACAGATCGACAAAATTGCGATATTGAGACTCCTTCCTGTGATCAGGGAGAAAGGACACTCGCCATACTGTATGGATTAAAAGATGACTTAACGCAATGGAAAACGGACTTATGATTCATATTACGTAAGAAATGCTTAAACAACTTAAACGAATGAGAAGAACACTTATTAAACAGTTTAATATTATTAATTTAACTTTACCAATAAATATTATAGCTAAATTTTCAAAATTTACTGATTACGATTAAATTGACTAAACTAAACAATTATTCATGTATTACTTTAATAAATTATTATTAAATTATTAAATTATTAGTAACTTAACTATAGCCACTTAATATTATATTTACGATCAAAATTATCATTCATGTATTAGACAAGAAACTCGTGGCACCTGAGCTAGTGTTCACGTGATCGCGAAAGCGTAGTGTGAATGCTGCTCGTGCCTAATTAAGATCTCAAACAACCTATGTGCAAAGCAGAAACAGTATAATAGATATCTATTTATTAAAACTATAAAACTATACTTAATAAAAATTAAATATGAATTAATTTAATTTAGCTTTTATTTATTAAACTTTAGACTTATAGGAAACTATGATTATGAATTAAATAACAACTCCTGAAATTTGATATATTGGAACAAATAAAAGATTTGAATGATGTACAAACCCTTACTCAAAATTTAACAAAAAACGAAATTTAATAAAATTAATACAAGAAACACACGCATATGGAAAAAAACATGAACACATAAAATACTTTAACTTTTGTCACAAGGGGGTTACTCAAATGATGTCAATCTGAGAGTAACCACACCAATAAAACTAAAGACTTCATACCCATAGCATGCTTGTTGTGATGACTTGCTAAAAGTCAGTCTAATATGTATTGACTGTAATTCGAGCAAAATAAATTTCTTGGTAAAAATGTGTTAACATGTAAATTTACACATACTCACTTGAGCACCACGTTTGATTTTTTTTTTTTTTTTTTTGGTGCGGTTTAACGCCATTTTTCAGCACATGACAGGCTATACATGGCGGCCAGTATATTTAGTGGAGAAGAACCACCGACCCACGGGAAGATACCGGGAAGCTGTACCCACTTGGGTTGAGCCGAGACCCAAATTCATGCTGATAAAGGTGAGATGTGTGAGCGATCTGAGTATGTGCATACCTCTATGCAACCTTCATGCACTGTGGCTGAACTTTCTTTACATGCTGTGGTTGTGGACATCGTGCATGATCTAAGCACACAGCTGACCAAAATACCTGCTCCTATGTGCTCGAAAAATCAGCCTGGACTAGTCCAAACTTTCTTATTTAAAAACAATACTTCCAAATGTTTCTTTATTTAGTTTGTGAGGGGAATACGCAGTAGTTCAGTTAGTCGGACTCGTAATATCCGAATATCTCTGGTTCGATTTGATATCTGCCTAGATCAGCACAGGTCGGTTGCCTCTGTGTTCTTGGGAAAGGCACTTAGCTCCTATTTCTTTATATAGCCAACAGCGTGTTAAAAGTGCTGTCTATACCCTAACCCCACCAAAAAGAAGTTTAAATTATTGCTGTGAACGAATTTATTCCCCCTCGTTTTATTGCGCTCTGAATATAGTGATATAATTTATTTCTATTAAAATCAATTTAACGTCGACCATTAATGCTACCTTGTTGTCTGTTGCTGGTCTTTCCCTGTCTATTTAAATGTGAGTGAATGACATTTGACAAATATTATGACGCCACAAACGAAAACGCCTGTGCACGCAACTATTGCATAATGTGCAACGAAACTTCGGCTTCTGCCCACTTTTTCGGATTAAATTTCATTATGACCCTATTAGATCACGATAATCATTATATTTTACATTTTAATCACAGGAGTCTGCAGTTTTATCAATAAAGCACGACGAAATTTCTGACAACATGAAATCACCTTATCGGTATTATAATTTAACACAAGGAATGCAAGCGTGACCACAACCCTCCGCTCGATTCGACTTTTCTCACGCGTCTTTTATCGCTTCAGAATCGCAAGAAAACTGAAAAACTACACATATCCATTCAAAAAACAGTAACGTACCAATGCATAACTCTCGGACGACCATCGCATGAATCCAATCCGGCGAATTAACCTTTATTTTCACCATTACGGTCACAAACCCTGTAAAACAGAACGACTCCAGTGCTTTAATCTAGGTTTGCCGTGTGCAGGCCCGTGCGTAACTCGTGGGTGCACTCGAAAATAGGTTGGCTAGTCTTGAATGGCACTGTAACACCTTACTTTATATAACATACGAAAGCAATAGGAACTTTCCCAAGTACTCACCTAGTCAGCCTACCTGGGCTGACCTGGGTGGGTATCGACCATTAGATTACGAGTCCGATGTTCTGCCAACTTAGCCACGGCGCCTCCCCCGAAAATAAAACCCATAGTGTATTGCATAATTTCGTTTGATCTATAACCCCGTCCCCAATACAAAGCATTTGATTAGAGCCGCCATACAGAAATGGTAAACTTAAAATGCACTTGCTTACCTTCACCTGGAGAATTGATTACACACTTTCTGATTATACAGGTGAATTAGAATGTAATGTCCAGTTTAACAGTTCATCATGGCCTGTCTAGATAACAACACACGCTATATTGGCCTAAGTCCAAAGACTGTAAACCGTTGGAACTTAACCAAGTACGTTCCAGTTTATGTATGGAAAACCACTACTATACAAAACTTCTAAGTAGATACCCCAGCCAGGTATGACCTAGTTAGAGCATGCTGTTTACAAAGTACGAATGACTAGAGAACCTAAGTAAGTACTGAAGTCGAGATAGTACATGGTAATTCGAACTCAGTTAAACTTCGCACTACTTTGCGAAATCCATATTAGATTATATGCTTTGCTTTGTAATTATATGGTGAGAAGTAATCGAAAAGCGTAATATGACTATGTTGGGTTTAACGCCATTTTCAGCACATATGGCGGCCAGTATATTTGGTGGAAGAGAACCAGGGAAGACGTCAGGAAGAACAAGCTACACAAGGGGAAGCTACTGGCAAGCTACTGTGTGTGATCTGTAAAGGCGAGCGCCTTAGACTATTCGGCAACTCGGGGCTTCTCGTAAAATGGAAAGAATTCACAGAATCCGTCATATGCATTGTTGTAAACGGTGGCGTCACTAGGGATGGTCTCACCCAGTGCGGTAACTGATGGTGTCACCCCCATGGACCTCCTTCCTGCACAAAAATTCAAACATTTTATAGACAGTCATGTGCGGTAACTTATGGTGTCACCCCCATGGACCTCCTTCCTGCACAAATATTCAAAAGATTTATAGACAGTCATTTTGGTGTCACCCCCTCTGATGGTGTCACCCGGTGCAGTCAGCACCCCACCCCCCGCACCCCCTAGTGACGCCACTGGTTGTAGAATAGGAAAATTCCACCCTGGGTCAGAATTCTGTAGTAGACACGAGACTATGCCGAGCGGCTGACGCAAACATTTGGATCATGAGAATGGAAGTTTTCTATCTTTTTTCTCACATTTATGAACGAATAATGAGGGCCGACATTTTAATGCTGATAAATTTTCCTTTCAACTTATGAGTTAGATTAGGGAGAAGCTGACAAACAAAAAATAGCCAAATTTTATGCCTTTCGTCTGGTCAAATATTATTACGCTTGCCCCAGATCACCAGTATTTTCAAGACTGCATTTTTGTTTTTCGTACGCTGTCATACCAAAGCAAACATGCAGTAGATGTCTATTAAGTATGTAATTACTGTTCAGAAAAATGTCGGTAACTTCCACTTGAAAGAATTCTATCCGTCTCACTTTGCACCAACTTTCGTAATTAAGTATCAATTTTGGTCAAACCTTCATTCTAGAGAGCTTCTCAAGGGCGCCAGAAAATGGAAGATTGCTGATTGGCCAAAAGACTTTTAAATTTTGACCAGTCAATTTTTCGTTTCGACATTACGTGTATTATAAATTGATTACAATAACATGCATTATTAGAAAGTTGGTGGGAATTGGATGAGACTCTTAAAATAATTCTGATGCAAGTTGGCAACATTTCTCTGTGAAAAATAATTGCATACTTCTACAAATATCTGCTCGGGTCCTCCTTTTGGTATGACAATGTATCGAAGCTTTTTAGTCTTGAAAATACTGGCGACCTGGGCAAGTTCATAAATTTTTTTTTACCCATTTTAGTATCAAACGGACATCACGCACCTTTGCAAAAGAAAAAGAAGTTGGCTTCCTTTGCTACATGTTCTAGACTGACACAAAGTAGGTAAATTAACTATCCAAATGACGCACGCTAAATATCAAGCGATATTGAATTTCAACATTTATTAAGGGTAGAAAATGCATTTCGATTTATTCTCAAGGTGCGAATCTGCATCTACTCGACCCGGGGACGAGAACATAGCAAAGTTTTAGTCAGTCCAGCCAATTTTATTTTACCTGGTCAGGACTCAGTGGCGTAGCTAGGATGTTTGAGTCCCTGTGCAAAGCTTACAGATGGGCACCCGCATATTCTGTAGTGTAAAAAATAGTTCGCGGGCCTTTATGTTTTGCATATTATTGATATATAGTAGATACGCCACTGTCAGGACCCGAGAATGAGTGCTCTTCCTAAGCCCTGTAATGGTAATACACAGCGTATGAATTGTGTACTACAGATAGCTTGCGCAGTTATACAAATGTGAAGTGGTCAAAAAGTAAAGGTCTCTTTTATCCATAAAATTAATCGAGGCGGACAAAAATAATCTAGAATGAATTACCTTTAAAAATAATGATGCAAGTATGAATTTTTAAAAAAAATATCGTTTAGAAACAATGACTTTTACGACTTGAAATGGACTAAAGAAACCGTATATGTAGCTCGGTTGATCAGTGCGAAATGGCCTGTTTCTGGGCGACTTCAGTCTCGGCTCGTTTTAGCATGAAAAAAGTGACAATTAATGTTTATCTAGATTATTGTGATAGATGTTCAAGTAATGATTGAAATCGGAAAGTTTTTGCTACTTTGTTTACACTATATTCGCAGTAGAAGGTCAAAGAAGTCCACGAGTCAGGTTACAGTTCCTGGGGCAGGATAGAACTATGCTGTACCGGTGTTCCAAGAGCTTACACGTATAGGAATGTCAGAACTAATAAATCTTGTAAGTGTTTGGTGTGTTATTTGGATTTTTAACGTAGCTTAAATTTGTTTTAGTCATATCACTACGAAGTCTGCAGTGTGGCAGAATATAGCGATATCTAGCACTGGGGTATGACTCGGCCGGGGTTCGAATCCGCGACCTACAGCATCCGAGGAGGACGCTCTAACCACTTAGGCCACCAGAGCGGTGTGTAATGGTTGGGAACAAGCTGAAATCATCGTCATTAAAATAAACGACGCGCACCTCACTATTGCGACGGAGGAATCACGGTACACACACAGCAGCATTAAAGAGCAGGAACATTGGATAGCCTGCTACCCTGGCCTCTTATGATGCTTCGCACGTGTGAAGCATCATGGGAGACCAGACTACCAGGCTAGAACATTTGAGATTTTGAATAGATATGGAGTTTTGTGCGAAAAACAGCGCGTTAGAGAATGAAGGAGTCAAAACATGCACGACATGCGAAGTTATGCTGGTCACGAATTCAGAGATAAAAAGGTTTTAAATCCCAAAATACCACCAGCATATAACAAAACAATAAACATGACCCCCAACCCCCCAACCCAACAACAACAACACCCACCCCCCAAACAAACAAAAACAAAAACAAAAAACAAAATCCAAAAACAAAACGAAAAATAAACAACACAACTTGATACAACAACTATAATGCAGATTATATTTTAGCCGGGTAATTAAAGATATCGCGGAAGAAATGACAGGAGAAAACATTAAAAAATATTAAGTTGATTCCAGCTGCATACAGAAAACTGAAAAATACGGTGTAAACGTCCTAAAGCTATTTCAATCATGAGGATATCGAAACTTCTTATAAATTTAATTAAAAGAAGGTATATCAATCGTGATAACTCATCATTCTTCGGGCCTTTCTTTTGGACAGAATCTTCCATATCCACAATTAATATTTATAAAACCTTCATTAAGAAGAAATTACCACAACATTATCCTAAATCAGTCAAAATGGACAGAGCTTTTACAACAGATAAATAAAATAAAAGCCAATACACTTTTTACAATGTGTGGAACTAAAGATGTTGAAGATAACACTTTCTGGACGTTCATTTGACATCTGGTTGTAATTATAAATGAACTACTTAAATAATTGGTGCAATCAGCATCGAATGTTATGGACGAAGTTAAAGGCCAACAACAATGCAACAAAGATGTTTGTGGTTTTGTGGGATTAACGCCATTTTTCAGCAATTGATATGCCATGGATAGCGGCAAGTATACTGTTTATTGCATTTCCCCATTTAACCCTAAGTTATCAATGATTTTTTTGGTTAAATTATCGTCATTTTCATTTTTCCACTTTCATAATGATAATAACTGGAGACATAAGTTAAAGAACAAGAACTTCGTCGTTCTCTTTCATTGAGTCTAAATTCACTCCTAAAGACGAAATGCTTACTGATGAGAAAAACGTCCTCGATAAAATGCTCGCGTGAGATGACGTATGTATCAGCAATCTATAGCTCTGAAATCTGAGAACAGGATCACACATAAACCTGTTATAAAACTATACTGAAGTCATGTTGTATTTATTATTAAACGGTGAAGTAAAAATACTGTTATATTGCAAATATACTTTATCTATAGTTTTAACATTGTAAAAATGCAATATACAGAAAACCCCAGAAAGGATTTATTTATTTGGGAACAAAGTAAGAGTACTCAACTGGATTCTGACAGGCTTATAATGCATAGAAATCAAAATATAATATATTACATGGAATTAAGCTTAAAATCCCTGGCATACATATCAATCAATCACTCTGACAATTGAGCTACACTGATTACTTCATTAGTCCTCTTGACCATTTATGACCACAAACAATAAAAGTATGAATATCGCATTTTGAGTCATGTCCGAAAAGTATACTTTTGCACAGAAGGCAGTAGAATACCTTTGTGATTTCTCATTGAAATGGCAGCGTTTTGTTAGAAGATTGTTTGGAGCAAAATGTATAGAAATACTTCCTTGCGCTGTAAGGTAAATATTGTTTTAAATTCGAGTAAAACCCCATATAAAAAATTAAAATGACACAAAATTATTTTCTTAGATTCAAAATAAATCAATGGTTTCATTATTTAGTAATTTTCAAAAACTTCCGCGTTTAGTTGAGCAAAATACATCAATATATCTTGCAACTGTTATATTTTGGGGTTTGAAAACCGCCGTCTTTTGGGATATGCCATTATGCAATTTTTATGATGTGTAAAATATTCCAGATTATTATTTTATCTTTTCTAATCATCTTCATAGTCGGACTGGTCTAATCATTTCTAATTTGTGACATATTACCCTCAGGTCGGACTGGTCTAATCATTTCTAATTTGTGACATATTACCCTCAGGTCGGACTGGTCTAATCATTCCTATTTTGTGACATATTTCCCTCAAGTCTGACTGGTTTAATTATTCCTAATTTGTGATTTATGACCCTCAAGTGTGACGGGTCTAATTATTCTTAATTAGTGACATATTGCCCTCAAGTCCGACTGGTCTAATCGTTGCTAATTAGTGACATTATGACCCTCAAATTCACTGGTCTAATCATTCTTATATATTGATATAGTATCCGCAAGTCTGGCTGATCTAATCATTCCTAATTAGTGACGTATTACCCTCAAGTCTGACTGATCTAATCATTCCTAATTAGTGACGTATTACCCTCAAGTCTGGCTGATCTAATCATTCCTAATTAGTGACGTATTACCCTCAAGTCTGACTGATCTAATCATTCCTAATTAGTGACGTATTACCCTCAAGTCTGACTGATCTAATCATTCCCGATTTGTGACATAATGCCCTCAAGTATGACTGGTCTCATCATTCTTAATTAGTAATATAGTACTATCAAGTCTGACAGGTCTAATCATTCGTAATTTGTGATATAGTACTCTCAAGTCTGACTAGTCCAATATTTTGTAATTAGTGATATAGTACCCTCAAGTCTCACCGGTCGAGTAAAATGCTACATTTTATTGAACTAAACAGCTTTCAAAGAGACAATATAAATATTTTACGAGTATAAGATGAAAGCAACAATGTCGGTATGTATAGATGATGCATATTTGACTGCGAGTTTAAACCGGATGAAAGTCTGGTAAAGCTAGTTCTGTGAAATAATAACATTCGAGAGAAAGAAATGTTAATTGATTGATTTAAAATATGAAGAAAGACATACTCCTATAATGCAGAAAAAGATGCAGACTTACAGATTAATTCCAACGATGATACTATTGAAACAGGCATCAGATGATACTATTGAAACAGGCAGCATAAGCAATTAAAACAGTCCAGTATTTGAAAGGAATGAATTACGTCTTTGACGTTAGCAAATTGCCAGTTTGTATTCTGCTAATGAGCAACTTGAAGAACTGTGACCTTTTACAAGGTCAAACTACAGTACTTCGATTCAAAAGACATAGAATTTAAGATAACAAAACTCAGTTTAAAAAATGAAGATCAAGTGTGTGAGACAATTGTTTAAATGTCAACCAATGGAATAACAAAGTTCATACGCTTGAGTAGATTTAAAAGAAAGTTGCAAATCGCTGTTGTAAATGGATGTCATGTTAGCTTGCTGATATCAGCTAAACACAAATTATCAAGCATACATTATTCTTGGAAAAGATCATTCAAATAAAAAGTGATGGATTTAGTGGAGAAGGAGATTGATAAGATTAAATAAATTTCGACATATTCAGGCAAAGAAGCATCCGTTGTGGAAGGTTTAGCAGAACCCGAAGTATTAGAATTAAACCAGGAGGTTTAAGTTTGTTTTTTTTAGCCAACACTAATGACGTTGAAAAACCAATCACGATCAAGAAACATGATTCCAGTTGAATCAAACAAGGATGAAAACGGATCAGAATCAAGGATCAATCCATTTGGTTACTTAACAACTGATACACCCAGAACACCTAAATTAAACGAGATTAAATAGCTTAAAAACAAAACAATTTTTTTTTTGGCAAAGGACTATCTTTCTAACTTTATTGAGGAGATTTGTAAAACCAGGCAGGTAAATTTAAGTGATCCAGTTATGTACAAACTTTGTACGACAAAATACGATGGCATATAAAGTTGAACAGATTATTAAGATTAAACACGAAGTGAAAGAACGGTAAAAGTAAGATGGATAGTATATGATGAATAATTAAATACTTGTGAAAAAGATGAAAACATAATTATTCCATTAATTATATAATATACCAAACATACACCTCTCTCCCTGAGAGAATATGCCAAAAGTACACCTCTCAATCGTAAACAGAAGAAACACAATGCATAAATAGCAGTATAAATTAGCTTGAAAATTTTGAGTTTATGAGAAAACAACATATCTGAAAAATGTGACATGTGGAGAAACTTTGCATTTCACCATGAAGAAGTTAATAATCAATAAAATAGTTCACGTTAATATAAAAGACAACGCAAAGACTACAAGCTTGTCTACGAGATGTTGATGAATATAAAAGACAATGCAAAGACTACAAGCTGGTCTACAAGATGTTGATGAATATAAAAGACAATGCAAAGACTACAAGCTGGTCTACAAGATTTTGATGAATATAAAAGTCAGTGACAATCACAATAATGTTGACGCAAAAATGGAGACAAGTAAACTTCGTTCAAAGAACTTATCACAATTACAACCACAAAGTATGCATTTTTACTAATTTTAGCACATCCATAAATTGAAGTAAATTTAGCATAAATCAAGCTCTGTGAAAAGAGTTGTTACACTATATGTAAATGAAGTCAAATCCTGTACATCTTTCATGGTGTGTACATTATATCCTGTACATCTTTCATGGTGTGTACATTATATCCTGTACATCTTTCATGGTGTGTACATTATATCCTGTACATCTTTCATGGTGTGTACATTATACATACAAGATTTTGAGGATATAATTCGTCTAATGGAACGGAAAAACCGTAGTGAAGCACAGCGCTGCCTTCAGAACAACGTTTATTAGTAATTGAAATTAAACAACTAATACATGGTACAATTAGTAGTTGAGATACACTCTGATGTAAAATGTTACAAATGAAATTTAAAAAACCTGTGCAGATAAATAGAAAATCGAAACAAAGTTACTGGTAAGGGTATGCAAAATTACTTAAATTAAAACGCAATTAAAATTGATGACATGAAAACATTTGAGAGAAAAATCAACAAACAATTACACTTGAGTGTGGAAATACAACAAATAGATTCAATACAACGATAAATAACAGGGAATTTGACATTTT
>JAECUM010038384.1:0-34122 GCA_016617855.1 Megalonaias nervosa
ATACTTACGTGGTGGTGTGACCACAATAACTGCAGTGTCTGCATCACACTGACACTTCCAAACACTATTGTCCACAGTCCAATTCCAATTAACAATTGTAGCTATCACTGATGTTTCATTTGAATGGAACTTGTTCTCCACACCAATATTTGACTTACATATTTGGATGCAACTACCAAGTGTTACTCCTGTCTTGTTACTCAGCCAAGATCCTGTGGTGCAATCCCCATGTACTTCACTCGTACATATTAACTGCACTACATACCCTGATATACTTGTAGATGTTGTGATTCGACCCTCTGAAACAGAAAGAAAACACAACAGATACTCATGATAATAAAGCAGCAATTTCTTTTCTTCTTAAATATCCTGCTGAGGTTAATGTATTGAGGGCAGTCAAAGTGGTTGTCCTGTCATACTGTCATTGGTGTGTGCCTAATGTCCAGTCACCCAACACTGCCCAATTAATAACCAGGCACGCAAGTCTGATCTGTACGGAGACCCTTAATCAGATCTTATAGACTTCATCAATACTATTTAGTTTGTTTAAGGTAGCTCTGTCTTATCATGCTTAAATACCTTGTTACACCCTTATACTTCTGCCTCACACATATAGAGTGTATAATCTCTTTCTCAACTCATTCTTAATTTTATTGATCTTCAGTAATCTAAAGCCATTCCATTGTCGATTTAGAGGCTGATAATTTTTGTGGGCAATATACCAATCTCACAATGTAATCAAATGTAAAATCACTCACAGGTACAATTAGCATGACAACTTCTTCAATTGATATTGTGGCAGGCTGACCAGCACTGAATATAAGAAGCTTGTTCAGGTGCACATTGTAACTAACTACAAGTGTGGAAGTAGAACTTGCATCATTGACTATGTTAATCAGTTGTTATTTTCACTGACTTACAAGTTACAAAATCACAGCATCTCTAGTTGAGGATTAGACTGTATATGACTGTATAGTTGTGAGTGGTATTGGTCTTTTTCTTATCTATAAATATGCCATAATGACAACTATGATTACTCCACCAGCCTAATATTTGTTATGTTTGGCATCTTTGAACTATCTTTCTCTTGTTTGTTGATTGCACTAGTGGCCTAGTGGTTAGAGTGTCCACATTGGATGAGGGAGGTCATGGGTTCGAAACCCAGACAAGTTATACCAAAAGACTTATAAAAATGGTACTAACAGCTGCCTCACTAGGCACTCAGCATTAAGAGTTTTGTGTTAGGACTGGTCAGCCTTGTGTCAGAATAATGTGACTGGGTGGGACATCATGCTACATGTCTGCAGCATGATGCCCCCTTGCTAGACATCACTATAAACTGCCACACTGCAGACATCAGATCTAAAATATGACTTAAAAACTGTTAAAGCTACATTAAAAATCCGAAACACATACACACACTCTCTTGTTTGATCATTTCCATCCTCACTGCTTTATACTTTTTGTACTAATGTGAGTGCCTAACAAGTTCAATTCTGCATGAGTCTTTCTTCTCTGTTGTGGTTACTTTATAAACCTACATCTTTGATCTTGCCTACTCACCTTTAATTAATTTGTAAAATTTAAAGCAGCCAACTTCATTATCAACAAGATCTTGGATTGTCTCCATTTTAAGGCTTAACCATCATTTGTTTCACACATGTTACAATGATGTATATGGAAATTCACACAGCTACACCATTTAGAACAGTAACTGTGATGGATACTAAGGAACTTGCTGCCTAACAACTGGTACACACAAAACAGTTGGAAACTAAGAAATAATTATATTGCCTCTTCCACATCCTGGTACAACTGTATGTGTCTGAGAGTTATTCAAACTAGCACTTAGCAGACAAGGGTATATCCATCAACCCTGTGAGATCCCATTACACATTATATAATCCTCCTTTGACTCAGTTAACATTGCATCTAGACTGTCAACTGCTACAAGTTTACTCACAAGATTGGTTACAGCTGTTAACATTGGTTAGGCATTCAGATATCTTGGCTGACCTTGTATGACATCCTTACCTGCTTGCCTTCCATCTTATCTTTTTCTCAGCTAAAGTCTCATACATTATCTCTTTTCCAGTTTTCAACTCTTGATGATACTCTTCACATAGAGAGATGAACCATAACTCAAGCTTCTAATTTGCTATCCATTTAAACAGCTTAAAATGGCACAAGGAGGCAGAAAAGTAGATTTATGAAATGGCTTTGAAGAAGGTTGAAGGTTATTGTATTTATCAAGATCTCACTGAAAATTGCCTGGGAATTTGTTGGATCATACATCTGCCTTACATTCCTCATATTACAATCCTTATACAATTCCCGATTTCTTGGATGAGGACATCAACATGAGGACAAAAAGGAACACTTGAACTTCAGGATGTTTGGAAAATATCTATGCATTTGGCCATACATACAAAGTACAACATCACAATATCGTAGCATGTATCATACACATACCAAGATGACATGGTATATGTGGAACTCTGTGTAATGCATTAATATTGCACAGTTGTATTCTTCCCTTATATACATGTACATCCAAATGCACTTACTATTTATGCCAGAATGCTTCAAGTCAAATTTTGTCAAATTCTGTTAAGCAGGTTTTCTGCATGAAAAAGTCATTTAAAGGTTTTTGTTTTTATCAATGGTAGCCATTATATGCTAGATTGGCCTAATGTGTACAATATTAAACGTCTTCACTTCTGGATGCTGGATTAGCCTAATCTGTACAACACTGAATGACCTTCACTGCTAGATGCTGTATCAGCAGAATTAAAAGACCTTCACCCCTGGATGCCTGATTGGCCTAATTTGTACAATATTAAAAGGCCTTCAATGCTGGATGCTTGTTGTCAAAGTTGGTCACATTCTTTAAAGCAGTTTTAGGAAGGACTTGCTTGAATGTTTTATTATGTTAGTTTAGTAACATCTGTCAGATCAGTACATATGTACCACATCTGAAGGGCCAAAATGCTTTATTTAAAATTTGGTGAAATTTTTTTCAGCAGTCCTCAAACAAATCATTTGAAGATTGTTCTCTTCTAATAGCTATATTTGATGACAGATTTTCATGATTTTTTTACAAACTTCCTGTATGTCTGAATGTTTTTGTCATATTTCAAGTAATTCAAAAACTCCTACTTGTCAACAGTTGCTTCAATATTAGAGCTTATCAATTTCAAAATTAAAAATTCCAATTTTACTTTATAAAATTGTTTGACAGAAACCAAACTATTAAATGATGCACAACATGATCACAATAGAACTCCATTTATTTTATCAAGCAGAGCCGTAATCGCTAATGATTAAGATTAATATTAACCAAATTTGACAGTGGTCACACTTAACTGCCACAGGGTTATTTGTTGAATGGTACATCAGCAAGGATGGTTACAAAAAAATGGCAAAGTAATCAAGAAATTAATTAGCTGATAAGCCTGCAACTTGGTCAAAAATGAAGTAAATAAGACCAAACTGCAAAAAGACAAGTCTTTATCTATTAGAAAGCATTCACAACAAACTGCACCTAATAGTAGACATAATTAATAGTTTCTGAGGTAATTAATACTCTTACAAGCACTCTTAAGTAGAAGGCATAAAAATTTTGTGAAAAGGACCATGACTCAGTCAAAAATGCAGTAAAAGTTTGCAGAAAATCAAAAGTCCCTAATACGTACATCTAGGTCTAAAGGTCTACTGTGCCCAAACCAAAGAGCAATAGAGTTATTCGTGTTACATAAAAAACATAAGAAAAAAATCAAACAAAAGTTAGGATAAGTGGTATTTTTGCTCTACTGGTCAAATCTTATCTAATGAACTGTTATCCATCATCGATCTATCCATTAGCACGTTTGTTATCACTCATTCTGGAAAATAATGTTTGGACTGCAATTGAAAATGTTCATCCAGGTAATTAGCTGTATTGTATATTTTGACTGATAGATGAATACTTTTGTATCCATTTTTCAGGAAAAAAACATGTTTTTTCTTATAAACATGTAGTATTAAAACAAAGACAAAATAATTATTAATTTCATGGTTTAGGATTCTATATGTAACTTATTACTATATAACTGACTCCAGTGCATAGTAAATTGGATTAACTCATTAAACCCTGGTGCTGTGTTTAAGCGGCAGGAGGTAGTAACCTACTTCCGAGCTATGTAGCGGCAAGGCAAGTACTAATAAAATTTTAGTGAATGTGAATGTGGGTTCTTAGCAACAAAAAGGTTATGTTTATCATACTGAGATACCTGCCATAACACAGCATGCACACAAAAAACAATTGTTTACTCCCAAACCACCAAAACGGTCATGTTTCAAAAAAATTCCCACAATTTTCAGTCAATTTAGACAAAAGAAAACAAAATCATAAACTGAGATTAAATACTATAGTAGTCTGTATAAACAGTGTTGTTTAGAGCCCATGTAAAACTAACCTTGGTAAAGTTTAGTGGCATGGTCCTACATAAATGATAAGCAACTTCCATTTCACACATAATAGTTATCGGGTGAAGACATTCTTAAATCTTTGTTAAAGACTGTGGTGGGAGAGCCCATTAGACTAATCTGCATACTAGGTAAAGTGTAACAATCCACTTTGTTTAAAGTTATACAAATAAAGGTGATGCATGCTCCAGAACAAAAGTTATTATACATCTTTGCTTTGAATATGAATGTTGAAGCCATCATATTAAAGATTACTGGCAAGTTTGTAATAAGCAGCAATGTTTCTTCTACACTTTCCTTAAATTCAGTCTTTTTCCAAATGGGGTCTCGTTACCAGAACCTAAATTCAAGGACCTGTGCCTCTTACTAAGAAGTGGTAGCCAGTAATACCTTGTCATCCTTCTTTCTCTCTCATTTAAATTATAGAATCAGAGCTGACTTTTCCCAACTCATCCCAATTCACATCATCAATAAATAGTGTATAGCCAGTTTCTTCTGCTCTCTTTACAATTTTGAATTAGTCATTGATATCAGTCTACAATAATAATCACAGCTTTCCATTATACTTTACCTGTTTTCGATATATCCAGTTATATATCCTTTTTGAACTTTGTTATCCCTCAATAAGCTTCCCTTTCCTCAGTATGTTTTGTCCTATGTTTACCAGCCTACACGCCAGTCATTGGAATGTCTCAAGCTGCATGTGCTAACAGCATTTTCCCCTTTGCATGCGTTTTCTATTATATCCCATTCTATATGTACCTTACCTGGTTAACACGCTTTTTTACTGAATTATGTTTATTCCCTGCATCATATTGAATACATGTTATTTAAATTGTCTCTCATAGTTTAAATTGTTAACTACCAATTACGCGTTTTTCCTTGTACCACATTCTCATGTATAATTTTTCCCCATCATCAGAACATGTGTGTTCACCTGAATGATACTGCACTCTTTTATCATGTACATTCATGTGGAATTGAGACAGCTAATAAATCCAGTCCATAACCAGCAGAACTGAGTAGAATCAAAAAAAATTAAAAAAATAAGTCCATCCATTCCAGACCAAATAGAAAAGTTGTTGCAATGCGCATTTATTCACAATATGATGCTAAATTTTAATTTTAAGTAAACCAAAATGACAATTTCTTTAAAAATAATGTCGAACACACAACAAGTTCAAAGGTTGCTTGGTGGTGCCATGTGCGCAATAATATTGTTATTGTATACTGATGACTCTACAGTTGTGTATTTATTTTGGCATAAAGCATTAATTCAATTACTTTGTTTCTATATATTTTCTATATGTTTCTGTATTATTTTTTATAATTAAGCCTTAGGTAGAATACGAAAATGAGTATATAATAAAAACGTTCCTGCATTTGTATGGGAAAATATGGACTTGTTTTCTTGAATACTGCACCCCCAAAGGTTATGCAGTATTAATAAAAAACAAAACTTGTTCATATTTTCCCATACAAATGCAGTAACCTATAATTAGTAAATTTTATTGTATGACTTATAATACATATGATTCTTCTTTCCCATTCATTTTCTATTTGTTTACTAAATACAGAATTATTCATTAGTTTATACAATTTCTACAAAATTGGATAGCTGCTTTAGTTTTTAACTCGGTATTTTTGTCACTATTAACCATGGATTCTGATTAAAGAAAATAAACCTTAACTTTGTGCCTTGGTGCATATTAAGTTTAAGAAGTCTATACTGCACTAAACACCTTGTCTTATTATAGTGTGTACATGGCAGTTTGGTGCATCTGTTACGTGTCTAGGCTCGTACAAAAGTAACGAAAAAAAGAGTGAAGCCAACAAGCTTTGTAAAATTTAACAAATAATTTATTTCCCTTGAAAAACAAGGTAAAAATATGAAAAAGGACTTATGGTTTATGAATCTATTTAATCCAAAATTAATCCTAGAATTTAAAAATGTAAGTCCTATCACTAATAAGTTCTAAATGAATCAAAGTTTGAATCCCAATGAAGTTCCAAGATGGAAGGCAATGACATCTTCTATAACCTCTGTCATGTTGACATGTCAACAGTTACTTGTTGAATCCAAGAATAATAATCAAGCTTTAGAATTCTGAATAATTTTCAATAAATGTCTTTGTCCAAGAATTCAAATGAACACAAGTAAAGTCTCCAGGGAAAAAAAAATTATTTTAAATAAAAACTCAATTCAAACTGGCAACAACACAAAAATACTTTTCAGCTCTGAAGGTATTAATTATGACTGCTAAAAAAAACCATGAAATGTCACTTTAACTCTAATTACAACGCAGAACGGACCACATGATAGGGTCATGTGATCACTTAGTCCGAGCAGCACAGTAACCTTACACGTCAATTATTACGTACGCCATGGCCGAATTGGATTGTACTGAACGAATCTTACAATAAGATTCAATAATAAATAAAATAAAAAAAAGTTGTGTACATCACAGCTGAAAATAGCTCTGAAATCTAGGTCACAGACTGATACAATGTAAACAGGCTTGTTTACAATCAAACAGAACTGAACTGAATTTTCTGGAAAAATGTAAAATCCAGTGAATAAAGTTATCATTACAATAACATGTAATGGAAAAAATAAAAAAATAAAAAAAAATAAAAACTAACAAGCAAGTAATTAAATTACATATATAACATATCAGAAACCTACCCTAACTCATATTCTATTAATTCATGTTGAAATGGTATTAAATCTTTATACATCATTAGTGCCAAAGGATAATCTTTGAATAAAACATGCTATTCTTTTCATATTTCTGCATCATATACAATAAAGTCTCATAATTTATCACTATCCTCCCATCTAAAAATGTAGCCCCTAATACATTTCAGTTATTTTTATATTGCTGATCTAAATTCTGTAGATGGAAGTGCCTGGCACAATGCCTTGTGATATAAATTACTACATTATAAGTGTATTGTATAATATTATGGTTTTGATTTATTACAGACACCATCCTTTTTTATTTTCTCTTCATTACCAATGTAGTATTTGTTGTTACAAAACTGCATTCTTGTTTTCTTCCAAGTCAGAGTTTTGGTCTGACATATCTCACACCATGTCAAACTTTTTATTTCTGCAGATTTGGAACAAAGCACATATGTATTTTGGTGTACTAATCAAATGTCATCAGAAATAACTAGAAAATGTTTGACCAAAGCACACTCAACAATTCTCAGAATGATGTCAAATCACGTACACTGGTAATAAGCTTTGACAGATGCTGACTGGACTCATGGACAGGAGATCATGAAACTGTCAACAAATTTGATTTTATAATTTCCTAACCAGATCAGTTCAAAGCTCAAACTGTCTACAAATAGGAGAACTAGAACTAAAATACATCTGTACAGTATTTTCATATACTTACCAACTTGTCTTGACAGAAATGAAATATTTATCATAATGAACATAAGCATCATTTTCATGTCTAGAGTGATCTGAAAAAAGAAAATGGTGACAGCATTACATGTTGGCTCTGCATCCACATTAGCCTTCTTGTAAGCCTGACAGCAAAAACGTTATTAATTAACAAAAACACAAATTAGCAAAAGCTTAAATGCCAGAATTATACTGATAACCTGCCCAAGTCACTTCCACAAGATAGCAAATTTAAGGTTGCCTCTTTGTCAACAGTAAAGCAATGTGCAAGTCATTTTTATTAATGCACATTGCAATTGGCAGTTACGCTGTTCCTGAACATTACATAATTATACAAAATTAAAACAATACTGACAGAATTAAGAATATAGATAAAATTAAAACACAAATTTCTCTTAATAAGACTGAACCTGACTTCTTGATTTCATACCAAGTCGCAACCAGTAGGCATTTGACAATATTTTCAATGATTGTATTTTATAATATATTGTGTTATTTCTTAAGAAAATATTTTTGTTTCAAGAAAATCTGGTGGCACCTTTATCTTTGAGGTTGAAATCAATCTAAACAAGCAGACATTACACGTTTTATTCAGTAAGACCAACCTGGGAGAGACAGAACGCATTTCCAAAGAACTCACAACACAGCCAATGAAAGCTCATTTTTCTAGCATATACAAGTACATGGGAAAATAGTTTTCAACATCATCAGGGTGATTATTATGGTGAGTTAGAACTTCACAAAATTTATCCATTGCAAATAATAATTGTTTAATTGCACAATGCTATTATTAAACTGAATGTAGTATCTATCTATCTATCTATCTATCTATCTATATATATATATATATATATATATATATATATATATATATATATATATATATATATATAACAAGTTCTTAACTGGGGTATGTTGGATTCTGTCTAAAATGAGGATATGTACAGTATATCCACATTATTTTTTGTAAACATTTGGCTTCAGATGTATAAATTTCTGCTTGCTTGAGAGGCAAACTTTATAAAGAAACAAAATCATATGACGTAGTATAAAACTAGCTGTCTCACCTTCTTTGAGTGATCTTTCCACCTGCACTAGAAAAGAGGTCTCAAGTATATATACACTAACATGGGAACAACCATGCAGTTAGTATTTTATAAAGTGTTTTTGAAAATTAAATTAATATCTGCTCATACAAGCAGCCAACCTCAAATGCTGTTCAGATCAAATTGCCCAAATTTTACAATTTAACATAAATTTATGGCTGCTGACATGAACAATGTCCTATTACTCACCCTGTTTGACTCAGAGATGTCAGACGCTTCAGAGTTTGAAATTAGTGGCATTGGAGCTTTGTGGGAGAATCCTAGATGAAGAGAGGAAAGAAAATTTCCAAAGTTGGGAAAGGGAAAAGCCAATACCAAACAGGCAAAACACTAATCTAAGACAAAATCTGTTGTTGTCGAACCAGCAAAAAACATGCTTTACGAGATATAATTCAACCAAGAATTATATTGTGGATGGCTGATTCACTTCCAAAGATAGGGACACTGACTGAAAAAGTCAACAGGGCAGAATTTAGTTGACTTCAATAAATTAACCCAAGAAAATGTCACATATTTGCATGAACTATTGAGTATTAACCCCAGCCATGATGACACTCAGGCATTATGGAATTTGGGATAGGAAATGAAACCTGTTAATTGCTGTCTTTGAGAACTCCCTACAAAAATCCCCCACTGCACTTGGAGTTGATTCAAACATATATCAATGGCAGGAAATGTGAATAAAGCCTTCTTTGATATATGGTGTGATGAAAATGCAGTTACTTATATACAGGACACTGATAAAACTTTAATAGATGATGCATGGATGTTACGGGGGACTTTAAAACATTAAAGCCTCCTTAATTGATTTGGCGATCGTTAACTAGAGAATGACCTCGCACGGTGTTATTGCCCAGTATGGACAGATAGATGGAACGTTAACAGATAGCTGAGCAAGGCTATTGGAAGAAATAAACAACTATGAGCCCCCTTTACCAATAAATAAAAATAAATTTAATCAATTAACACATAACCAAAATTTCACCTTTCAATCCAACAGATTTACTAGAATTAAATGTAATCAATTAATACAAAACCGAAATTTCACTTTTCAATCCAACAGATTTACATTGATAAAATTTAGTCGCAGTGTTCAAGTTACATCATGTTACGAGTGATGAATTTAGAGAGTACAATTCCACATTTGACAGCATCACCTGACGTCTCTCTCCTCTTGTCTTGGTTTCCACGTCTAATGCGTGTGCTTTGGTCCCCTTTCTGACCCCTGATTATTCCGACCTCTCTTAGATGCGGATTTCCCTCTGACTCATCAGGTTTTCCTTTTTCTTTTCTTCCTTCCTTCCTTCCCTTCTTCTTCCTTCCTTCTCCCTTCCCTCCTTTCTCGGTAGAGTATAAAACTGTTTCCTTGAATATAGAGTATGCCTCAAGCTAGACAAGTTTCACCACTTATCTGTATATATATAAACTCTCTTTGTTCATATTCAGATTAGCGATTCACACTGCATAAATTCTGACATAATGTGATATTAACGAATACTGTCCTTACAGACTTCTGTATTTCGGTAAGGTACACCGCTATATTTAGTACAAATGACCTTAGCTCCAAGTTCATTGCCCTCGCCGTGCGGCAATTGATTAGAAATTACCATGTGCTCCTACAGACAAATGCGGCCGTATATACCAGCATACATTACTACACGTCTTATTTACATTTGACTAGTCAATTCTGTCCAGTAAGATAAATGTTCAATCACTTACGGCATAATATTTGCTAAATCTAGCTACAGTAACCAATAACCTGCAAGATCATTTAAGCATTAAAAAATCATATATAAATATACAATTGTCATTAACTCATGATAACAATATCATCCTACACAGGAAATCAATTCATATATCATAAGAAAAATATGACACATTGAATATTAGGGTTAATTCATAAATCCCTATGAAATACTGCATATTTGAGCATTCTTTGGGTTACATCATAAATTCCTATGGAATTCTACACACTGAATATTTGATTACATGCAATCCGTCAATTCTCTCAATGAACTAATACTTGTTAAATTAAAGAATCAAATTGCATAACACTTTAACATATCAACAGAGTCCTACGAAATGAATAAATGACTTTAACACCATGTTCCAAGCTACCGAAGCAATGGTGGGATACCTCCTTGTGAAGATGGAAAGAATGCGACAGAAATTCATGGGAAAGTTTGCAAAGATTAGTGTTATCACTGCATTAGTCATCATTATGGAAATCAACTTGATTTTGCCAAAAAACCAGCACGAGAATTCTTTCTTAGCAGTGGGTATGGAAGCCAGATGTTTCACTGACAGCAACCCAGATGGCATTTCTCCAACCCAGCTGAACTGCTACATCAGGAGTGTGAGGTCCTTCTATGAACAAGTTACAGCCAAATTTCCATTTCATGACCAGACCCTAAAGGCCCTTGGTCATCTGAATCCTTAGAGGAGATCTGAGATTTCAGCTGAAGCTGTGCTTCATCTGAGTGACAGAATGGGTATAGCAACTGACCAACAGTGTCAACTTGATAATGAGTTCAGGGACTTTCATCTATCCCCTACCTCAGACCTGCCCAGTTTCACTCTGGGAGAACCACCCTTGGATGTCTTCTGGGTAGACATGAGCAGAGTTTTCATGCTCTTGAAGAAATGCAGACTTCTAAATATAGTGAATCTCTCTTTGGCATCACTCAGCTTGCCACACACTAATGCAGACCCTGAGTGCTGTTTCAGCATGAAATTTATGTGGAAAACTGTGGCATCATTAATATTGTGTAAGATAAATGCAAAGTGTGACTGTTTTGAACTCAGACCATCAAATGATTTGTGTACTGTGAAAAGAGAGCTTCTTTACAGACTGAAAGACAACACATGTTGAGAGAAAAAAAACAAGTTTGAGTGTTTTAGGTACCAATGTGTCAAGTTTCTGAAGCACAGGCAGTAATTCTTGTGAAGGATAATAAATCATATTTTTTGTGTGATTACAAAAATAACATAAGAAAATTAATTAAGTTGAGTAACTATTATTTGTTGTATTTAATTTACTTAATTTTGGTACAATGTGTATTTCATGCTTAAATTTATTCCAAAAATGGTCATTATGCTAATCTCCCTGATTGCCTTGATTTGGTCCCAGAAAACTTGGCATGTATGCACTGCCAAGTTTCCTCCTCTAAATATAGCAGGGATGAGCAAAAATATGGCCTCTGGGCCACATCCGGCCTGTGACATGGTTTTATCCAGTAATTTACATCATAAAGTGTGGCTTTAAAAATCCCTCTTCCAGCCTGTACCCTGGCAGAAGTTGCCCATATCTGTTCTAAAGGAAAGTTGAAGTTGATAGGTGTGTTTGTATTAAGGGCAAACTTTCTAAAGTAGAAGATTTCCAGAGAAATCTACTGAACTCATCTACAATTCCTGGAGAAAAGACACACAAAAGCAGCATGATCTTACATGACAGAGGTGGAATATATGGTGTTCTGTCGAGAAAAACCCTAAAATGCATCTGAAGAAATAGCTGTGACATACTTGAGCTACCTTGTATCCCTTGATAAATCATATAGTGTTGTAAAAACTCAAAAGGTCTGTGCTGTTACAAACTGCACAATTACTAGGTCAGAATTGGTGTTCTAAACTATTGTTAAGTACAATATTTATCAGCTGTTTTCATTATGAATCCATCCCAAGCAAGGTATGCATTCACTTGGGATGTTGGACAAGTGCTAAGAAATTTGTTTCCCCTCCACAATGTAGAACTTAAGTTGCTGTCATTTAAAACAGTGGCTCTTCTAGTACCTTCCACAGCAGCAAAGGCACAAACAGTGATTGCCATGAATACTCATAATATGCATATATCAAACAAGGACATTCAGTTTTATTTCTCTACTTTACCTAAGCATCCAGACAAGGGTAGAGATTTTGTTTAAAAATCCCTCATTCTTCTTAAGAAATAGTTGGTCCTATCCACATACTTTTACATTACCTTGATGGAACTCAAAGTCTTAGAAAATGTGACCAGTTAACTGTGTCCTTCCACACATTTAAAGCATCAAAGCAAGTGCTACAACTGTCAGACATTGATATCCAGTATTTTAAAGATCATTCGCATCATTCAGCTTCAACATCCTTTTGGGAAATTCTTAGAACAGCAGATTGGTCTTCAGCCAAGAATTTTCACAAATTCTACTTAGAGGATATAAATTCAAATAAGACTTTTGTAAAGGCAGTTCTAAAAATGAAGTGACTGTGTTGAATTTTAGTGTTTTTGCTGTATTTCTTTAAACATGCTAATTTTTTTATACATGCAAAGCCAAAGGCTCATGAAAAATAATGGGCCCTGATCCAAACATACTTTGGATGTGATGGATGGAGGGCATTATTGGAGTAAGACAGAGGATGAGCATGTAAAAACCCTCCCAACTATATGTTCCCACCCTATTATGATGTGTTATAGCCAACAAACACAGGGTTAAAATATGACATATGAAGAGTACAATGGCTGGTTTTATATGAAATTAAAACAGCTGGTTTTATATGATAATGATGAGTGATTTTGTTTCTTTTTAAAGAGCACCTCTCAAGCAACTGGCCTAGGGTGAAAATTTAAACATGCTCTGCCTCCAACCTATTTGGATAATGCCCTCCACCTTTCACATGCAAAAAGTATGTTTGGATGGAGGCCCACTTGATGCTGTAAATGAATTAGATTATGATACTACAGTATGACCCCGCTAAAACACGGTAGTTGGGAGCCACAGAACCCAACTGTGTTATAGACCGAACCATGTTATAAGCAACCAGGTCAGTAATTAGAAGAAAATGATGCAAGTACCCAAAAAAAATTGCAGGGGGTGGGGGGTGTAGGTAATAAATGTGGGCGCAAAAATATGTGCTTCATTGGCACAGTTACCATCTTAAATCGATGCATATTAAATGAGAAATACACCTGTAGTGAAGACAGAGGACATATATCATATTTTACTTTATTCAGAAGCCCATGCATTGGTACATGTATGCATATACTGTTTATATGTTCATGTCTGATTATAGCATGAATAGAGTATCAACACCATGTACTCACTCACGAATCTCATCACATACATTGAATCTACAAGTAATTCCACTGAAAATATGCACACAATGAGATTTAAAATATTCAATAATTTCGTCACAGGTCATACAGGTCTGAATTCAGTGGCAAAAAATAACACAATCACGTAACAAAAGATGAAGCACGTTTGCTTTTCAGTACATCTCAAGTTGGTAAAAGTTTGTTTGCGTTTTAAGTCTCCATTGGTTGCAATCGTAAGCATAAACATTTTTCCTGCAAAAAAGGAAACTTTCACGGCATAGTAAACATGCTCCAGTCATGTTGGAAAATGAAACATTCCATCAGATTCCATTGCTTTCATTAAAGTTTGCTACTGACTTCCTTTGAAGAATGGTTCTTTGTGTTTTACTGAAGACTGTAGTCGGCTTTCTTTGATGAAGGGTGCATGCGTAATTGAAGTCACCGCTAAGCAGCTTTGGAGAACCAAACAAATGCCTGTTTCTTACTGTGGCAGCAACATCAAATAATTGTATTGCATGATTGAGACTGGTTTTTTCCCCTTTGCTTAGTATGTCAGTGCTTCAATGGTAATCTGTTTTCTTTGACATTTCAGCGAACTATTTTATCTGGGTACATTTTTAATAAAGGAATTGGTCGTTGTTTGATTGATTATAGTTACTGACCTCTTTACCTATTGAATAGTGCAATTTTTTATTTTTATTTTTGGTTTTTTTTACATTGTGGTTGCAGAGTGATGCTGCTTCCACACACGCATCAGAAATTTAGAAAAGGGTCAACAGTCGATAGAGACACAGGTGTTCTGGTCTCATGACTGGGATTACTACAGAAGCTGTGAGTGTTCTGAAGGATTTAATTCTGAGTGAAAAACGAGGAATTTTACTTACCGCTGAAATACAAATGTCAGTCTAGGTATATTTATTAATTACTGGCGAGTGGCTTAAAAGTCGACGAAAGACAGATTATGATGTTACATATATGTAATTAAACTGCTTGTGTGTTAGTTTTAAAATTCTTTTTTATTTTTTTTTTGTTTCATTACACTTTATTGTAATGATTATTGAAAGGATTCGAAATTCTTTTTCAGTAATTCGATATTTTCTTTTACTAAATATTATTTATCTAAGACGTAAAAGTGTTACATGAGAACTATTTTTAGTTAACCTAGTTCGTCTTGGGCTGGCAAGAATGTAAACAGGCAGTTAATATGATTGATCAGTATCAGGGCCATACTTTCCTTGCATGATCACCATGTGTAAACAATGTTTATTTATGATTGGTTTTTAAGTGGGGTTACACTGGCATACGTGATGGATTTCTTGTAGTAAGAGACCACATGACCCATCTTGCGAGACTTGAAATGATGTTTTTGGGGTTTAAATATGCATTCTTAATATTCTTCTGGCAGAGTCATTTTAACATCTTGAAGGAACAAGGTGTTATTTTTATTTGTTGCCAGATTGTTTGTTTTTCATCTGATTTTTGGATTTAATAATTTATTCTCCTGGAAATTCAACAAGTTGACTTTTTATAAAAAATTCTGAAAGATATTCATGGAAATTTATTCTGGAATTATTCGAAAACAAAAACTGTGATTCAATTGAGGAATTGTTGATATTCGTACATTGGACCACATCTGACGTCATCGCCTTCCATATTTGTATGTCGTCGAGATTCGAACCTGGATTCTAATAGAACTATTTAGTGATAGGACTTGTGTTTTCATTCTTAGGATCAAATTTTGGATTCTATTCACAAACTGTAAGTCCTATTTACCAATTTTTACATTGTTTTCTAGGAAAATAAATTATTTTGTTAAAATATACAAAGCTTGTTGACTTCACTCTTTTCTTCTGTTACATTTGTACGAGCCTATATGTAACAATGAGATAATGCCTCATCCGGTTAATCTCCACTATCAGAAATGTCAAAAAAATCTGATATCTCACAACATACTGTGCTCATGCTAGATGTCAACATAAGCTGATAATGATATAACAATGCACTGTTAAGATGGTTTGTCAATATGGACAAACAATTTATTTATGTAACAATAAATCAATTTCAGTGCATTTTATATCAAGTTTGCAGCTTCCTTTCATGGGGCCTCTAAATTTCTCCACTCCAAACCAATGGTTGTATATGCAAGTTTAAGCATCCAACAATGTCGCCAAAAAAAAATTCGCCAGATGGTATATTTTGCCTCCAATAAGGAAAATAAAATGCAATTTGCGATATTGGGGAAGCCCTGTGTGATCGCTGAATAAACTTTTTACATGTCATTTTTCGTACTTTTAAGAAGAAAAAACTTTTTTGTGTACGAGAAAAATATGTATAAAATTCAAGGCGCCATGCCACAATCATCTTGTATTATTCATATGCTATCTTTTCCCCAAAATGATAATAAACTTTTTACGTATTTTTTGTACTTTTAAGAAAAAAAATTTTCTTGTACAAGAAATATTCATGTATATGAAATTTCGGGAGCCACACCATGACCGTGTTATATCCGAATTTGTGTTATAACAGAGCATGCTATAGGGTCACATTGTACTAGGTTCAATTTATGATTGAAAAAAATAATTTGAAGCTCACATTAGCCAAGAGGTGTTAGAAAGAAAACCAAGCATTTCTGTGCAGGCCAATGCATTCATGTTATGCTGCAATCATTATATCATTGGGCTTTTGAAATGCTCAGGTGTACATTTGCCAACAAATATTTTCTTACTTTTCCTTTAGAGAACTACAAAGTCACATCATGCCCTTTTCCCATTTTGCATTTATTTTAATTCATTTTTTTCTTTTTTGATGGGAGATAATGTAGCCTTTATAATCATCAACCAAAACTCTAAAGTTACTTAAAAGGACTGGTTAACCTGTAAATGACAACTGACTTATTCATGCATGAAATGTGGGTCACAATACCTTATTTCTCTTAAGCAGGTCCCCATTGATAATGAAAGGAGCAATCTGACCAAATTACATGAAGATAAGATATACAAACAACTAAAATCATGCTAGGAAACTAAAATTTAAACATTAACCCACCAACAGCAAAAGAATTAGTTTAAGATTGTGACATTTCCTTTAGTGTAAGATTGTGACCTTTCCTCAACATGGCCGACACTCAAGAAAAGAACAAACAAAGAAAGCCCTCTCTGAATATTATGGTATTTAAAACAAAACTTTAGCGCCAGGGATTTTTTTCGGGTTAGTGAAATCTGCTCACAATAGTATGGTACATTAGATATGCATATAAATATGCTGAACTATGCACCACATGTTCCCAGTAAAAATAAGTAAAACTTCTGAAATCTCTGCATTAAGATTTACAAATAAATAATATTCCCCATAAACATTTAATACTTTAGGCTTGGACTAATTATTACATCACAGCTTCTCAACATTTGATTCTAAAAGCTCTCTCTCTCTCTCTCTTCCAAAACATCAGAAGGCTCAGAGGAATATTTATAGTTTTGTTGCTGTCCACTGAATTAACATAAAATTTTAATTTCCTAAAATTATGATTTACAGATGATTTTATGCAATTAAATTTTCACATTATTTGGGACCAACTCCTGCATATTTTTTTTTTCCAGATTTGTCAAAGGTGTTATTAACCTTCGCTATAGATGCTGCAAAAGTATTCAAGTACTTCTGAGGTGCTGCCACACAGGTGTTGCTCAGCCCAATATGCCAGGGTGCTCTCTATGGTTGCCTCCATTGCTTACAGTATACTGTATACTGATTCTCTGTCTGCAAGAGAAATTCAGTTTTACAAGTCTCTTTCTTCCCTGCAAGACTATTTAGGATACGAGTTGTCTTGACTGTGCCCAATATGTACTATAAGCATATGAATGTAGATATTCATGACCAGTTGAGAAACCAAAATGCTTTTGGATGATCAAGCACAAATACACAAGGTACATTATTGGGTTCATCACTGATTGTTCTTAAGTTAATGCTTACTTAATAGGTATCAACCAGGCAAATACAGTGTTTGATATGCTGAAAACCGAATAGAGGTCTAATTTTCAACTTTTGTGAAAGAAAGCAGTTAATTGTGAGGAAAAATGGTGGTTCCTGGGAGATTATTGTGCTATCGGCAACAGCATGCATTATACACCCTTACCTACCTAAAGAAGATGTAAGCCACATTTTCAGAGAAAAGTTTATCATGAAACTGTCTATGGTTGCTGCGTGTGCAGTAACTTTGTGATTCATCTCTTTTTCCTTGTAGTACATCATCAGGAATTAACAAGTTGTGTTTCAAAAACATTACAAATGTTTGGCTTTCATTTAGCATCTAAAGCAAAACTTTAGATTCAGCTATTATTTACTTGTCTGTCACCTGTTTAGTGTTGCTGTAAATATTCATTATCTGGAAAACTTTCTCTCAAGTTGAACATCAATTTCCTGCCATTCATATTGGTGTATATGATAGATGGACATTGCAAACAGTGAAACAAATCAGCATTTTATTCATGTACAATCCTTGAGGGGACACCTTGGTTAATACCGTGCAGAATGATATAATGGTTTCCAATGTCGTTATTAGGGTGTGCTGGCACTAGGTGGTAATGGCTTAAAGGGAATATTGCCCCATGGAGCCATATCTCAAAGTTAAGGAAGTTATTCCAAGTGCCTGCATGCCGTTTTTCAAAATTAGTTCCTAAAAGACAATTTTTAAGGTCTAAAAATGTGTTAGAGAGTTGATGCTTACAAAGAACATTCTGGAAGTTAGTAAAGATCTAATGGACAGTTTCTACTGCCCTTTAGAGCCATGTTTTACAATTAAGAAACTGTTGTTTGTGTTACTTTGGGTTTAATGCCATTTCTCAGCACAAGATAGGCTATACATGGCGGCCAGTATAAATGGTGGAGGATAAACCTGGGAAAACCCTGGTAAGAACCACTGACCCAACGGAAGCTACCGGCAAGCTTTCTCACACACCAATATTGGCCAAGCCTGAGACTTAAACCCATGCAGACAGAGGTGAGATGGCAGTGATTAGTAAAGGCAAGCACTTTAGACCACTTGGCCACCCAGGGTTCCTACCTCATTAATAAACTATAACTATTGAATTTTGACTTTAGGTTACTTGGAAATATTAAACATACTGGGATACGTTTTAGCTGATCAGCAGCTTACAACTTACTCTGTTTTTTATTATTATTATTATTATTATTATTATTATTATTATCTCTTCTTAATATGTAAAAATCAAAGTTATCAAATCTTCTAAATATCGCACTGTTAACAATCCATAGGCAACATAGTATCAGATCTTTCTTCTGTCAGATTCTAATGAGTATGCATTCTAATATTTCAAAATATTCCTTCAACGCAGACCACTCCTCAAGAACCTAAATGTGCAATGAATAGATTTTTTTGCACAAATCGGATGTCACCATCAACCTGCCTGATAAAAAATTCATAAAAATAGAACACACCAGTAGTGTCAAAAAGGTTCATATTTTTGAATAGCTATAATAAATCAAAACATATCAGTATCATTTATTGACTATGACAAGTCAAAAGCTCTTAGAAAAATATGTTTATGCACCCAACACCAAATTCACATATGCATTTTTCATGTCAAAAGTCATGCTCACAGTGCAAATGGAAGCCCTTTACCTGTGTGATAACTTTGCAAATTATCGTCTACCAAACAGCTTGGTGCATTTCGAAATAGCTGCCATTCAAGCTGTTTCTTGTTGGGTTTTCTTTTATATCCTACTTGCCTTGAACCCACTGTCACCTACCTATAATTGTATGGGCACAGGAACTTATTACAAATAAAATTAATGTCAACAGATAGAGGGCTGGGGGATCCAAACCCCTAATAAGCCTGTGTAGTTAATGGGTGGCCAGTAACAGGCCGATTTGGACCAGTCTCATTTTGGCCCAAAATTTGGCCCAAATGCCAGGCTGATATGGACATATGTGACATATTATTAATTTCGTCTTGCATTTAAATGTGACATGTACATTTGTTTAAAATATGATTTGATATTTCTAATTATTTCCAAAGTACAGTGAGCAGTACAAAATTGCATTTTAGGAAACAAAACCCCAATTTCATGCAAGATAATGGCATTACTATCTATGATGAAATGAAATAATGTAATACTACTTATCTTACATCTGCAATTTAATAGTCAATCTTTTCAAAGTACACGTAACGCATTCACTTTATGAAAAACTTAGTTTATTTTATTGAGAAATAATAAAAATACTAACACTGAAAAAAATTTGTGGTAACAGGAATCATGCAGAGACATTTTTTTCCTCCATAACTACATGTATATATATTCTGACTGGTCAGAGTACATTAATGATTCTGTTTGATTTATTCAGAGATTATCCCTATCCTGTATATTGCACTATTAATGCTAAATATACTAACAAATTAAGATGGGGTCAAATTTACAACTGATTTCAATACAATGTCACACGTCAGTACCATACATTTATATTCTTCTTGTCTTATGGATCTCATAATTAAAATTAAAAAGAAAATTATAGTAACAAAACTGGTGATGTCTCTGTTGAAAGATGTAATGTTTTACAAATTTCTATTTAACTGTGTAAAGCGTGGTATATTATTTGTTTTCTGTTAATTCATAATGCAAATTACTAATGCATACTGGTCTATGTATGTTAATGTATTTGTTAGATTCAATAATAACAGCAAAAAATGGTATACTATTGTTACTCATCAGAATCTCTTTAATGAAACTGGGGTGGGATATAATGCTAAGAAAGCATGATTTGAATGAGAAATCAATAAAAGCCATGGATAGATTTGTATGCATTACTGTTTGATAGTGTTGTAAGTTGGCCACATCGGGCTCATTTATGAAAGGTTTCAAAATGTTTTGAGATATATTAATTCAAAAAAATAACTATGTATCTATTTTCTTTCTTGTAAATACAGGTACTGAAAAGTTATTTTGGGTAAAAATTTATGTGTGATAATTCATATACATTTGGTTCTGATGACAGCCATAAATTTGCTAATATCTGATAAAAATTTAAGAGCTGAACATCAACCTTTTACATTCTTTAAGTATGTTTGCAAAACTAGTTTTAAATGCTAAACTAACTTGGGTATGTGTGTGCAGTTGGTTTTCTTACAATATTTCACATGGTCTGAATCAGCCAGCATTGATAGTGGATCAGCCTTTTCTGAATCCCAGCTGACAATTAGTATCTCACTGCTTAATTGTTATGCAGGTCATGTTGGTGTTCAGAAGCAACTTTCACACAATGGGTGTAATTTGATTATACATAAATGGCAATTATTCACTTTAATCTGATCCTCATAGAGTCATATTCACTTATAAGATCATTATTTAATGTTCTGACAAATACATGCTGCAAAATCAATGTTAAATTATTGGACTTTTAGGACCAGGTCAGCTGAAAGGTGTGATCCAGTACATACTAAACTGAATGTCATGCACTGTGATGTCATAATGAAAACAGCTGTTGTTGAAAACAAATTCATACTACCCTGTTATTTGTTATAATAGACCTGATGTTCTCTTTTCCTAACAAAGATTAGTACTTGGCGACCATTTTAAAAGTCTAGAGCAATCAAACATTTTCATCGCGAAGGTTTTGATGACATTTATGGAGCAGACCATTCAACAATCAGAACTGAATAGACTTTGGTTAAACTATTTTAGTATTAACTTTTGGAACAACAATTAATAATTAAATTGAGTAAATGCACCTACATGACCACACTGACTTAAACTTCAAATAATATATAGTAACTATGGGTGGTTTAGATGCTTCACATAAATTTCAAGAAAGACACAACAAACCCAAACATATCCATATCTTTCATTATTAAACAATAATAGCAGAAAAAGTGGGAAGCTAGAAAGAATTATGTTCCCTAAAATCATCTGTGCAGACTCATGGTGCTAATTCAGCCTCCATTGTAAACATATAGAAATAACATGATATTAAAAATTCAAAATCTTTAAATTTCTGAATGATCATGATCAAACCTGTATTTATCAGTATAGACATATGCTTGATGCAAGCTTATTTGTACAGAAACTGTATTACCCACCGCATTTTTATGACAACATGTTTTGAAACACATGTTTTCAATTCCACACCAAAAGAATCAGGTTCTTATGTCAGTAAGGAGTCTTCCAAAGTCAAATATGGAAAATGACTGAAATTTCTTCAATGAAACAGTCACTTATTTTATCAGTTACAAACAGAATAAGCTCTCAAAAGATTCTTTTTACTAAAATTTTACTATTCATTATCAACCAATCATGGCCAGCCAATCCCATGTATACTTATATTTTTCTTTAGGTCTCAATGGACAGTTGTTTTGGTGAATTTTCATCCAACAATGACATATAACAGAAAAATGAAAACAAGTTTACATTACAAACAAAAACCAATGATTTTTGTGGAAAGCATGCTTGTAAGATTTTAACTGCAGCATTCAACAAAGTCTACTCAATCGTGATTAATGAATGTCCTGCACCTTAACTGTCATCGAGAAACTTCCAGCAAATATTTTTTATTGCTATGGACCTTTACAATGGTGGTAAGGTACTAAACTGGGGGCAAGAAAATAGCATATTGGGTCCAAAAGTGGCTGACATGAGCCTAATTTTGAAAACAAAACCAATAGCCAGATGAAAAAAAATCATTCCGAACAACAAAATTAACGGAGATTATTCCTATGACCCATTCTGACACTGAACTGGACCCTGTCTATCATACTATAAATGAGACAAGGTATGTAGATTACTACTAGAAACACCGAAATATGCTAAAAGCTGAAATACACAGAAATATACAGGTATTTGCAAGTTTTCAGCATATATTCCGGAGTACACACTTGACTGTACCCAAGTGGACAAATACGATAATGGTGAATCATTCTGTGTTTAAAATGTAAAGCATGATTATTTCAATTGTCAGAATAGTGTTTAAGTGTGATTCATTTTTGAAGCTGATTTAGGAAGCAATTAGCTATCAATAGTATCAGCAAAGCCCCACAAAAATAAATATCAGAACTAGTCAACAGAGGTTTAGTTTGTGAAGCACACCAGCTTAAAAAAAAAAAAAAAGGTTGGGGAGAGGCAATTAATTATTTGCACATACTTCGAACAACATATTAACTTGGTTCTGACCAAGATCTGCTAAGAGAATCTCCGTTTGAATTTATATTTGAACTGTAACGTTGTGTGACAAATAATATTAAAAAAGGAAATATTGGGAATATGTAAACTGGAGTCCAGGCTTGTGGAATTTCAGTTAGGGCTTATGAATTTTATTAAGTCACCAGCACTGAGCCTGTGTCCAAAAAAAATCTCTTTGAGCACTGGGTCATTACATTAATAGCCCTCAATGTATGTAAAAGTAAATAATTCGTATCAAAATCTCTTATATCAACGATTAATTTGATGAGCATTATTATTCATATAAATATCAATCATAATTTTGGTGTGTACGCCCATATATACACCGAAAACATATAAATACTTGTGTATTTCGATTTTTTAGTGTATCTCGGTGTTTCTAGTAACCAAAGGTAAAGAACTTTCAAAACACTTTCTTCAACACCTGACACCAGATCTCAGGCTGTTATTCCAGTCCATGAAGGGTCATAACCTACGGCTAGTTGTACGCCTATATAGTTTCTATTCATCAAGCCATCGTAGGCTTTTCTGCGTTGCGCCAAACCGAAAGTGAAACCTAACAAACTGCGGTAATTTTGCCTGCCGAGACCATAGGGGCTCGTTACAAAGCAAATTAACAGTATACGTCAACACAGGGGTTCGTATCGTTGCTTACAATATAACTGCCAGTCACAATACAGTTGTATTATTTTGCAGTATATGTATGACTGACAGTTAAATTGTAAACAACGATACGAACCCCTGTGTACGTCAGTGGACAGAGGGCTGAAAGGTCCAACCTGTATCAATACTGGTTCGACCTCCACGCCCTTTATCCACTAACGTATACTCTTAATTTTCTTTGTAACGAGTCCCAGTCCTGTGGATGGGACACCAGTTACCTGGTTACCACCAAATTGCGGTACGTACTCAGATACTGAGACATTTGGTGCACGCGACTCTACAACAAAGTGACTTACTCAGTTACTGAGACATTTGGTGCACGCGACTCTACAACAAAGTCCATCGTTAATTTCAGAATAGTAGTAGATGTTATGGAAAGTTTCTATGTAGGGGGCCTACCATTCACTCGAATCAACTCTTGGAACCCTGTTCCATCAAAGAATTACCTGTGTTTTCAAACTTTCACTCTTACTTTAAACTTCGCTACGTCCCTAGTGAAGAGCACATGTAGCGGTCCATCGAAACACCCCAAACCACCCCAAACCATCCAAACACCCCAAACTCTCTCCTTACACATATAAAAGAAATAAAATTTAAAAAATACTTTTTTATTTATATAATTTACTGGAATTGCCAAACAACCCCAAACCTTCAAAAACACCCCCAAACCATTTCAAACGTCCCCAAACCCTCTCGTAACATATACAAGGAAATGAAATGAAATACACCTTTTTATTTATATAATTTACTGTAATTATCAGGAGAAAAGACACTGGCTCCACAGGATCTAAAGAAAAAAGAGCAGAAATAAGAGGAGAAAGAGGAGAGCTGTTCAAAAGAAGAAGAAGGAAGTGACGATGAAGAAAAATCTGTGGCTGCAAAGAAATTCAAAAAAAAAAAAAAAAAATATATGAAAGAGAGAGAGTGAAAGAAGCAAATGGACTTTTAGTGATGTGTTGTTAAATTTAATTGTAACTTCTAAAAAGAGAGAATATACCAAAAAGAAAACGTAAGTGTCTCTTGGTCTTGATTTAATATAATAAGGCTGGCCTGTTTTGTTTTTATTGACACTATATGAATATATGCTCTTCCACCTCTCTATATCCCTCTGGGTCATGTTTTAGTCAGAATTGAAATGGAAGGGATCTTTTCCTTCACGTACACACTTGAGGCATGGAAGTGGGAACAAATTTGTCAGTCCGTTCATCCAACATTGATGTGTCTTGATTTTTAAACCTTAGACAAATACAAACACAGACACTGACAACATAGAATGATGGTTAGAGGAGTTGTGGAGTGTGTGTGTGTGTGTGTGTGTGTGTGTGTGTGTGTGTGTGTGTGTGTGTGAGGGGTGTTGGGTGGTATTGGGATGTTGGATGGTATAGTGGTGAAATGGATAATATTTTTTGTCATGTAAGGAATAGTATATTTTGTGAGATTTCATCAGATTCTCTTACCTTCTAAGTAACAAAAGTCGTCTTGGGTAGAGTGTATAATGGGATGCTGAATGACATATAAGGTATGTGATAATATTTTTGTTGGATTTCATCTCCTTCTCTTAGACTCTAAACAAACACAGGACGTTTTTTGGAGAGTGTGTGTAACAGGTGTGGGATGGTATAGGTGATGTATTGGATAATTTGTCTGTGAGATTTCTTCTCCTTCTCTTAGATTCTAAGCTAACACAAAGTGTTTTGGATAGATTGTATAATTGGATGTTGGGTGGTATATAAGGTATGCTTTAGTAGGTTTGTGGGATTTCCAATCCTTCTCTTACATTCTAAGCTAACACAGAGCGTTTTGGATAGATTGTATAGTCGTATGATGGATAGCATTTTTGCGGTGTAAGGATAGAATATTTTGTGAGATCCTTCTCCTTCTCTTACATTCTATGCTAATACAAGGCGTTTGGGTTAGGGTGTATAATGGGATGTTAGATGGTATACAAGGAATGTGATACTATGTTAGTGGGATTTCATCTCCTGTTCTTAGATTCTAAGTTAACACAAGGCATTTAGGTGTGTGTGTGTGTGTGTGTGTGTGTGTGTGTGTGTGTGTGTGTGTGTGTGTGTGTGTCCTATTAAAAAAAAAAATTCACGTACCATCATACCTACAATAGGGCGTATTGAAACGTTTTTTCTTTTTTACGCATTTTCAGGATGCGATGTAATCGGTCGGTGCTCGTTTTGAGATACTCTTCTATTTCTTCAGCTTGATCTAGTTTGCTGATTTTCGTCAATGTGTCCAGGGCAGCTCTGCTCTGATCATCTCGTTGCTCCTCGAAATCCACCAGTTTTTGGAGGAGTTTGACTTGCTGAGCCTCATCGATTTCCTGTTGTTTGGTTAATGCATCAGTGACGGGTTTAAACAGTTCCTGAGCGGCATCGCGCTGAAACACCTGCTAACCTATTTTATCCTCGATGACCTTCTGACATAATGTTGCCTGCTGCTCGACAAATTTTCTGAGCACGTCCTCAAGCTGACGTTTACTGCTGATCTTTTAAAACAACATGGTGTTATACGGACATGGAAGATAAAAATGACTACTTCGAACCCCCTGGTTTAGGCAACTGTTTGCGGATACCTTTGCTATCAGGCACGTAAAACTCGTCAAAGCCTTTTCGGTATTTCTCCGGTATACTTTCTGCATCGCGATGAAACGTCATAAAATCGTATTTACTTCCGGACGTCGCGGCGGTACAACACTCTTTGAATTCCTGGGCTGTGATGCTTCTGCAATGGTCTCACACGGTAGAGTCGACATCTCTGTTATACAGTCCTGAAAACACCATTTCCTAATAGCACTGCCTGAGGTAAATACTCTGACAACGCTTGTTTCGCGACAATGAAAAATACTCGCTGATTTTGGTCATGTTGTCGCGATTGATTTTAATATCGTCAAACACGATCATCTTGTGCGTGTCCGAATCCAATTCTTCTACGGGCTAAATCTCGTCCGACTCGGCAATCGTAAATATGCTCTACTGTCGACCACTCTGTTGTCCACTGTAGTCTGTGCTGACCTCTTTTTATTCCAGAGATTCACTAAACTCGGAAAGTGCTCTGTATTTGTCTTGGTGAGGATAAAGAGTGTAAATGATCATGCATGTTGTTGAGGAGCATGTTCATCAGTAGATTGGTTTTACCACTGTCTGTAGGTCCCACGATCGTGTAATGACATTCCGGCAGCAGAAAATGGTGCTGTTGTTTCTTCGTTTTATTCTTGGTATCGAAATTAATGGTATTCCTTTTTATATTAATTATGTCTTACACTTCCTTTTGGAACGTTGATCGGATCCGGCTCAAGGGGGGGGGGGGGGGGGGGCAGTGCAGGACGAACTGAAAATGGTCAATCGTGCCTGCGACTCCACGCAGGGAAACTTGAATATGAACTGTCACAGCATCATGAATGTGGAAGATGTTCCTTATCCACCCCTGGATGCACATACTACAGGGTGGTCACACGTGTCACAGCTGGCTCAGACAAAATTATCTCTCTCCGATGGAACGATGCCGGGAAATCTCAACATGGGTGGAAAGAGTTTATACGGATTTCCCTCGGCTGCTGTTGGATCTTCTCAATCCGTGACAACGACAGATCTCGAGGTGGCACCGACCGAGAAATATGATAAAACAGGTGGATCCGTCTCAGGAAATGTTCACGCGGCTGGAACGCTCTCCATGGCAGGTCATGTCACGAGCGATCTGGTGATGGTGTCACAGCCCTCTGGAACCACTACACAGAAATCAAGGCTTGTGGGCGTGTACACCAGGTTAAACCCAGGAGCAAGCATGGTTTACCATTTTGGAACTTTAGATCGTTCTCTGTGTATTCACAGAGATGCCAATGAAAAGTACACACCGATCGAGATTCAAACTGTTAAAGGACTTAGCGTGAACAATTCGATTTATCAGGGGCTGGTAGACATCAACAACACCAAATTTAGTCTGTATAGAACGACGTCTACGGAAGGACAAAAATTATACGGACTTCCCACCACATGGCCGATCACCGATAACACTCAGGCGATCTCGTTTTCACAGGTAAACTCGTTTGGAGGAACTAAATTATGACCATGTGACGATTACTCAGGGGAGATCTCGCAAGGCGGTTGGAGCCAAGATGGTGGTGACGGATTATCCACGCGTAGCAAACAACGAGATAGCCACGAAAATGTACGTGGACATGCGCCGTGTCAGAAATACTACTGGACACATTCCACAGCTCACCAAAACTACGTGAAACCGGTGTGGTGTGATCATATCAGTGTCGTCGGAATGCTCGTCTGCCTTTAAATTGTTTATGTCTTTCCTCCCCATGTCGCAACCACCTCCATGGGAAACGAGTGGGCGACGGCGGGGTCACTTCTAATTTTTGGTAGCAAATAGAATTACCCGTTGCAGTCGCGATCTGGAAATATCCGTTACGCGAATGTACAAATGGATCACAACGCATTTTTACCTGGAGATTACACTGTATCAAGCCATACACGACAGCAGACCTGCTTTACGATGGAACTGCAACTATCGGAGCATCCACACTGAACTTTACATTGCCGCGTTGAGCACGTACACCAAATGTTCCAAGTTTAAATTTACAGCGCTCCGCTCACCACAGAACCTCCTAATCCCGGTCTCAGTTATTTTGCAGATGTTTACTCTCGATGATCTTATCTAAGATCGCTCAGGACCTTGTGTAAGATCGTAAACGATCTCGTCGTACGAAAACGGGTATACAGAAATGACCTTAAACCTCATTTATAGTCGTGGCTGAAGTAGTCCGAATCGCCATTGAGCTTTACTAGCTGCTGTTTAAGGACACTTACCGTCAGGATGCGACCTACGCTGAAAACACAAAGCACGTGCTCAAGCAAACTACAGATATCAACAGCTTGAGAAACCTGTCTAAGTCGTCCATAGAAAATGCTTGCGAGCGATGGAAGCAGGATGAAGTGAAATTGTCTCATCTTTCTCAGAGAAGCATGCGCCAGCAGCAGCTCAGAGACGCCATCGATAAGTATTTTACCGTGTTTAAATTTTGCAACGACAGAGAATCAACACGGCTGGTGAAAAACATTGATGGACTCATTAACGAGATTATTGAGGAACTTCATCCAACTGTCGTGGATGCCATCGTGAGACCAGGTTATATTAAACGTCGTAAATTTGCACAACAAGAGGACGTCGACGCGCAAAAAAAGACCACGAATGCATGGATAAAGTCGTCGCACGAAAACGATTTCGCGGAAAAAGAAAACTGCGTGATGCTATAGACAAACGAATTTTTTTGTTCATCATGCCGTGCTGGAGTACGAAGACGTGGAAGCAATCGTGGAAGTCATGACGCTCGCGGACAAACAGGAAAATGCGTCAGACGATGGGGTGGTATCAGAGTCATCCGCAGTGGTTCCAGAGCCATCCGTGTCCAAAGCAGTGATGTTTAATGTCTTCGTGTATGAGCAGCACGGAAAATCGACCATGACCTGGTTACGGCAGCATACCTGGAAAGTCTTAACCTGTCGCAGCCTGAACTCGAAAATTTTCTCGTAAACGCATTTAGGTCTGTACGCAGTATTTCCAGAAAAAAATTATTTCACTGATCCTCTAGCGGTAGAACCAGAGATAAAGAAAAATATTGTGAACAGACGACTAGTCATTTATAAATAAGTAATGATAGCATTGACTAATGAGGATATCATTACAAAAATTTCTCATGAAACATTAGAGTATGAAAACGTAACTTCAACATGGATAGAATCGCCCGGGCATTTTAACACCTTTATAGTGTTACGACCATGTAGTATAATTACTTGTGTGTTAAAATTTGAATTCTTTTTTTCCCTTTTTCTATCATTGTATATTATTATGATGATGATTATGTTTACGGGATCTAATATTTTTGAAAGAAACATCGTGTTTATTTAGAACGTAAATATGACTCTCGGCTTGCGTAAGCATTATTTTAGATTGCCGACTGGATAAACAACCGGCGTAAACGATTGATTGTGGCCAAGGTCATTTCTAAGCATATGTGAATTACATCGTATACTGTGATTGTTAGATGATGAAATAACCACGCGTTCTTCGTGTGTGTGCATGAAATGACGTCTTAGATCGGTTTTTGAACACTTTGGTCCCTGTGAAATAGTCAGAGTCGTTCTTATACCTTGAGAAGAAGGTATTATTTTTCTTGTGCTGGAAAGAGTTTATTTTTCTTTACATCTGTAGAGCTCGAAATGTGTCTTGTTATAGACGACAGCTATAGGAGTTCATCTACTTTTTAAATAATAATGTTTTCCCTGAAGAACTACACAAGTGGTTTAGGACAAAGACATTCAGTGAAATTCATTCTAAATTGAAATAGTACAGTACAAATTGCGGTTGAACGTGAAATTCTGGACACTTGTGTAAAGACTTCATCTGACGTCATCATCTTCCATCTTGGAACGTCATCAAGATTCGAACCTGGATTCAGTTAAAATTATTTAGTGATAGGACTTGTATTTTTTCTGTACTAGGATAAATGTTTGGATTTTCTTCACAAACCATAAGTCCTATTTCATATTTTGACCTTTTCACCGTGTTTTCTAGGGAAATAAATTATTTTTGTTAAAACTTACAAAGCTTGTTGTCTTCACTCTTTTCTTTTGTTACTTTTAAACTAGCCGAAGCGTAACAATAGGTATCACCATAAACTCGATACTCCTCATGCTTCAACAGCTTATAGCTACTTAGAGGTTATTACTAGGTGAGGCCATATACGCTGGAGAATCTTGTCAAGCTCAATGAGATCACTGGATTAAACGTGCGGTTACGTTTTATCATGAGTGTTTTATAAGCGAGACCTAAAACGATCAGCGTGGAAAATACACGAACTTCTTTAAGGAGAATCTACTTGGACATAAATTGTTCTTTCAAATTTTAGTCGATGCAGACATAAAATAACAGACCGCGGCGACGACAGCGTCGTGGACAGCTCTGCTGTCAGGTTGTGATCAATTTCAGTCACATCGACGAGTATTGAATCGAAGAAGCTCGACATGAACTTGAATCATATTAACGCTATTCCATCAAAAATTCTACGTGTACAAACGAGCGTGTTTGCATTATCGAAGTTTATTAAAAATTGCTGCCTCTCTGCCACTAGACGTCATTGCAAGCCGAATTTTGTCTGCGTAAGTCACTGCCAATGCGATCATACTGATTTTATCCGGAGCTGGACTAGCTTTACAAATGAAGGTCAAACAGATGGAAACCGCGCTGGATGCCCAAACACTAATACCATGCAGGCCATTCTGGCTTAGCAGCGGGTGTTCAGTAAAATCCGGTCGTATCTGAGAGGATCCAAATTTTATATGTCCATCCTGATTCACGAGCTGAAAACAACAGACGATCTTCTCGTGGATATGGTCCCGACGACTCTCAGCCGATTTGAAAAGGTGTAGGATCTAAAGTTTTCAGCCCAAAGAGAAACGAGTGTTTGAACAGTAAGGTGGACCCACCGGATCACACTCTCTTGCTCGAACTAGAGATACGGCGTCATGGATGAAGTTACGATTAATTTCCTGAGGAGGTTTAGGATGACGATGCAGCGCCATTAGCTTTTATGCCACAATGGTTTGTTTTTTTTTTTTGTTTTTTTTTCTGAAGCGATCGCGTGAATGGTATCCACATCGAAACAAACATCTGTTTGTAGATCCTGCTTAAGTAAATCTAACATGGATCTTTCGTCGGCTTCTCAATAATCGACTCTTTCATCCACGTCGCCATAAAAGAGTATCAACCCCATCGCCAGAGGAAAATCTTTCTATCAATTGAAATCGAAGCAGTGAAATTTTTTATCATAACGTGGAGTCAGATCTAAATGGTCACTTGAGCATTTCGAAATACATCATCGACCAGTGGTCGGAGATACCGCTAATCCTAATAACACTTGCGAACAATAATACTCAGGCATCACTCCTATGCATCTCACAAAGGGATATTTCATCTCGAGCAGCAGCACATTAAGACGGAGAATAACGAAATCCTGGTATGGCGTCATTCATGCAGATAGCACTTCCCACAATTTTCCCTCGTAGCAGCTTCTCCATGGAAAGTCTCAGCGCAGGCTGAAACAGAGATCCCCACAAGCATGGTAATATCTTCCGTCCACAGCTTGGGTCGAAAGCCGATAATTTTTAGCCATGATCTAATCGATGGTGCAAAATGGACAGCATAATATAACCTCAGCGACCTCGGATTCGCCCAGTGTGGTCTCCATGAGCTTATACCACTGCAAGAACTTTTGTCTGACTTTGTACCGAGCAATAAAATTGTTCAATGTCTGATGCAATTCCTTGTCCTCTTCATCCTCTAATATGTAAAAAAATATCTTCCAGTCTCAGCGCGGACACGGCCAGCAGAGTTGACTACGACGGCGACTAGGAGGCCTTCATCGCCGACATGTTCTTCCATAATCCAGGCATCCTCGACGAAGCCATCGCGACCGTGGTCATAAACAATACTCTTGTCACCTTAATCCCTACCGCGGCGAGAGCCATAGGAGTAGCACGAAGACAACTTTTACTCATGCGAGAACAGCGAAGACAGTGATCATAACATGACACCGTCAGATTCATCTAACGACGAGAACCTTATTCGGAAATATTGTGTGAGATGCATGGGAACAGAATACTTTAAGAAGCTCTTAAAATTAAAATATAGTAACACTGTTGCCAGAGACAGTCATGGCTGACGGCGTTATTGACCGCGACTATATTGTCCACAACGAGGTAGAACACACACGATACCATCCTTTCTTCCACATCGACAATCGTAAAGATCTCAGTGAAGCCATCGTAAGCCTGTTTTATCTTCATATTGACATCACTGCAATTATCTCATGGTACAGAATTTCAATTGAGGATTGGCTGACGATGATATTTTGTTTTCGTAATTACCAGGATAGTTTTGTCAAAGTATTATTGAACTTGTTCGGTGACGATTGCAGCGACAAAAGTGGTTTGATCTCCAATAACATTACAAACATAGGTAGGATTAATGATTTTTACCCAAGCTGCGTCCCAATGGGCTTCCAGATCCAATTTTATGGACTGGGCTAATATGGCTGTGAAACAGAATAAGGTGTCGATGGTAAACACCTCTAAAGAACTCCTCTAGCTAGTGTTAAATAAAATTCGCTATACGTTGTTCAATGGTTCTTTTTTCCTAGGAGTCACTCGTGGTCAAAGGAAAATGATTTTCCAAATGTTCCAAAAGAGGGTTGCTGTTTTGATTGAAAGAGTTGTTCTGGTGACTGGCATTGGCAGCAACGTTCCGTTGTTGTCGTTGTTGTTGTTACCGTAACTATATTCCAACAATAAATTGAGAAGATAACCAATAAAACTGCTGAGTAAATTCCTCGTTGCACTTAAATTTCCGACGGCTGCTCGGATGACACAATACACAAAAAAATGGTAGAAAAGAGGATTTGACTTTTAGGAACACGTTCTCCACACCACACCCAAAAAGATTGTTTTTATTGTTCTTGAAGAAAGAAACTCTGAGAAGGAGATATAACTGCTGTGTTTAACGGCACGATGGTCACTTTTATTTCTTTTTATAGTCGATGACTTATGAAGCGGCAATCCAAGAATCAAAACAAGGTGGATATCCTTTAAAACTAGCTTTCACTTCTTGAGGTCAATGTCTGGCCAAGTTATTTGTTCTTCAGACGCGAATGTTTGGATATTGTACCAAAATCGTCTTCATTCTTGGTCACTCTTTGTAACTCAGGCAAGTGAAAAGTTCCCTTGATAACGTCTCCGTTTGTAACTTCCAATTTGTAGATAAGAGGAGTACATCACCACACATGTCCCGTGACGAGAAAACTTGCTATCATCCAGTTCGGTAAATTACTTTTCAAATGGTGCGCTTTATTTTTATTTTTTTTCCAGTGGGAAACCAATCTCCAGTCTCTAGCACTGCCTTCTTTCTTTCAGTTTGGTGACGTTCTAAACAATCGATCAAACACCATCACTTCGTTTTCAGCTGTCACTTCTTCGGGTGTACATCAGCAGCAGAGAGGCTGAACCCTACAACTTTTTTAGAGGGCTCCGTTTGCAAAAATAAGGGTTCTACGAATACTGAAAAATAAGGTCAATAATCTCAAACCGAAACCGTTAACCGATCATATTTCTATACAAGGTGAAACAGACCTGATTAGCTTTTTTGTTACC
>JAECUM010038385.1:0-15048 GCA_016617855.1 Megalonaias nervosa
AAAAGAAGACAAGAAATGCTTTTTGAATTATTGTTTCAATGTTTTGTTATTGTAATGCTTGCCCAGACGCGGGATAGCCACCGTCGACTGCGTCACAGATTAGATTCACAGAAATCGCCGACGTGATATTGACAAAACCTGGCGACACATGACGACGACCACCAAACGGATCATCGATATCTCGGAGAATATTTGGAGGGCCTAAAATTGTCTCTCATGCAGCAGTAATCTTCGGAAAATATTCGCCAATTATACCATAGAGATCCTGCTTCATTTTATCGATATGCAACCCAGGTAGTTTGAACGTAGATATTTGTTCTGCGGTAATCTTAAAATAATCGAGAAATAACTTTTTGTAGTCGCCCCGGGGAAATACAACTTGATAACTCCGGCTAATTGCTGTTTCTAATACAGAACTTTGAAAGTATTTTGCATCAACTTTCACCAATCTCATATGTGATATTGCACTAACGATTTCCTGTTTAAGATTATGATTCGGATATTCAGTTATATACCTCTCAAAAAGCCCTCTCAGATTTTTATGTCTCTGCGTTATTTTATCAACACACGATTTAGCAGAAATCCCCAATCTGTGCAATTTCTCTAATTCTGATTCCGGTCATTTTGCATCATCAAAAAGCCAATCTGGGTATATTTGACCTCTGCTAACATAGTCTGCCTCATGTGCCCCTATGTTACTCTCTGCCAGAACTTTCCCAATGTTTTTGTCAGTGTACAACAATGTTACCACTATACTGCCGTATTGATTAATTTTTTCTTCATGTATTTCTACCCAATTCTTCCACTGATAGTGTTGTCTAAGCCCTGGAATTTTTACTAGAGTATGTTTGCCGAAAAATAATCAGATCGTTGTGGTTATGGTTGTGGTAGTTCAACATAATCTGGCGCTTCCAGCGGCCAACCCAGCACGGTTCTGATCGACGACTTATACACGTCAACGGCGTAATCCGGCGTCGATATTTTAGTGGCGGCATTTAGCGTTGGCTCGTGTACTTTGATTGCGATCTTTGATTATTTTCCTGTTACAGATTTGATTCTACGCTGAAGTTCATAATTTATTTGTTCGATAGGATATGATCCTGTTGGTATGCTGACAACTTCCCAGACGGAGGCCGTTCCATCAGAGCTGGTTTTATGCGACAATACTAGCGAATTCTTGGCGGATAATTCATCAAATTGTTTTTCTCTGATATTTGGCCAACAATAATACAGTCGTAATTGTGCCAGTAGGATCTCAAGTGACCGACCATTGGGCGCTTTTACCCGAGTTGGAAAACCAGTATCGAAGTCTGGGCGTGTTTACGTCGCTGACCGCAGATATAACCGCAAGTCGGGAACAGATCATGCTAACACAACTCCGCCGACGACCACAATCTGTTCCCGACTTGCGGTTATATCTGCGGTCATTATTATTTATATGGCGGATTCCAAATGTGGCGTTGGCAACGTTGGAGCAGTCAGTTTGAGTTCTTGTGATACCGATAATAAATATCCCTAATTGCAGAAAAATTGATTGTCTGATATTGCACCATCGTTTAACCCCGCTGACAATATCGATGATATATTTTTGCAGGCATGTGTCGCAGCGTAGGTTATTTCTGTGTGCGTGTGCAATATTTTACCGGTACAACTAGATATTTTTTCTCGATAATATTGAGCATACCAACAACATCAACAACAACAGCGACACCGATTCCAATCACGGGCGGTATCACGTGAGTCAGAGGTAAGGTAACGATTAACGTCGTTGTTCAGCGACCAGCGAGGACTCCGCGTATACAACATTGTCGATGACGATGATTCGTCTGCGATATTATTTTTGTTTCATCCTGTGGTGGTCGATGATTTCTTCCAGCGACGCCAACCACACATATACTTGATTCTACCGAAAGGATTGTGTGCGATTCATTAGATGTTATTATCAAGCAAACAAGTGAGGTGTTTTCGAGACGAATTCCAGACACCATAAATATCTCGCCTTGGTTATTTTTGTTGTCTTTTGGATCCAGTATGAATGTGTCCTCGGTATTTTGACTTAACACGACTGAGACGGTTCCGGAAAATCTATCGGTGGAATGACGCCATGAATATGTCATATCTATCTCAAATTTAGAGGAGCTAAACACGGAGAGCCTGTTCATCCCGGTGACATGAGCGGTATATTTGATGGAATTGTTTTGTTGTGACCACATTGCTGATCCAGCCGCCACTATGTATATCGCATTGATGAGCGGATTCGCATGATCTACACCATCGGCCATCTTTTTGATTTTATCGAGTTCAGTGTTTATCGAATTGATTCTTGAATTGATGCTATTGAGCTCATTGTTAATAACTTCGATTGTTGTTTTAACGTTGACTAGACCAACAAGCTGTGTGCTAATTTCAGCGAGCTTAATGTCGACGACCGTTGGATTTCCAAAGAAATTATCTATGGTTCTATGTATGTTTCTTGTGAACGCGGTTACATGATTATTATATTCAGATCTGAATTTTGTTCAGTCCATCATTGGTTGTCATTAACTAGGTTATCATGGTATGTTGCTGTTGTCCAGGAACTTCTTCGTTGCAGCAACATCGTTTGATGCTTTTTCTAGCAAATTAGCTATGCTATTTCTGCTAATGTTGAGATCGCCAGCCAATATATCACCGGCTTTTGCAACGCATTTACTGATCTCAGGCCTGATCGTGGCGTTGTTGTTGTCCACGTATTTGTTGTTGCCACTCCATCATCTGATTTTGGTTATGTCACAATGATAATTGTATTTCTGCTCATATTGAAATGGCCATACATTATATCTCCAATTCTTCTAATACGAACAGCAATCTCTCCCATGATTGTTAGAATTGATTCCTCCGAATTTTCGATTTTACCGGTTTTAGTAGACACCACTAAATTATCTTCGGTCGCGGCTGAAACACGCAGAATACTCTCTGTCAACGGGATAATGCTCGTCTTTAACAGCCCTTGCTGATCCTGAAAAACAACAACTTCATTTGTGTCAACATCGGCGAGAGGCATAAGATCAGCAAGTTCATCTCGTGTTGCATATTTGGATAAATCAATATTACTCTGGGCCTTGCCGCTAGCAGATCTTCTTTGGAATCGAGATATTATTTTTTGTTTTCTGTTTGGTCTCAAAATACCTGGATTTTTTTCAGCTATTATAATACGTATTATAGGCAAAATATAATTGACGAAATGCTAGTCACAGCCAAATGTTTGTACCCTGATTTTATTGACATGAGTTTCAACTGACTTTACCCAGCAGTTGATGACTATCCTGATTGTTTTAAATAACATCACTATAAACTTTATCAAATTATTGACATCACATGCATTTGATTGTTAAACAAATGAGAATATTAAGTATATAAAAATCAGTTAAACCTCTCTTACATAACATGTGAAGATTACTCATATCTGTTTGATTCACCTCCAGACAGGCTACCCATCTTATAAGGCCAGTTTTTCGGTAGTCATATATGAGAGGGACCCTTGCAATTATATTTAATTGAGTAATGACTACATCAATGCGTACAAGCTTGATCGTGCAAGTGATTTTTGTGGCATTTTTACAAACATGAAATTTACGTTTACTCAATTTGTTAAAATGGTTTATTTTCTGTCAAGTTAAGAAAGAAGACCCGTTAGTAGTTCAGCCTCTAAAACATTTAAATTGCATAGAATGAGTGGTTCAATAAGAGCGCCACACGGTTTATTGAATGTTTGCTTGCTGGTTTCTGAACAACCAATGCTGCCACTAGTTTCCACCAGTATCATTGTCAAATGAAACATTTGAGTGCAATACGACTCAAGTATGCAACAATTTACAGGTAACATAGTTGGATATCATTAAATGTGTATTATCACGTGTATTGTGATACATGTCGTATCACAACTGAGCAGCTAATACCTAGCTCTATATTTTACACCAATCTGCTAATGCCTTGTCATTTTTAAAGATCTTGTATAAGACATGGCAAAAATTATTTCACAGTTTTCCTCTTAAGCCACTTTCAAATCCCACTGTAAGGCATTTATTTCATTTCCTGTTATTTATTTTGCATTTGAAGATGGCTTTGATAATGTTGTAATGTCAACCAGTGATCAAAATTCTCGATAATTTCAAATACAATCCCTCAATACTTTACCAAACGCACGATAGAAGTCTATAAAACCCTGGTATAAATATTCCGACTGATTCTATATGTTTTATTTACAAATGTCTACAGAATAAAACAATGCTGGCAGCTATTCTTCCCCTTGGCCGAATCCTCCTTCGTTCAAAACGAGTAGGGAATTCCCTTCAAGGAAGGTATTTATTGATAGTAGCAATAACTAAATAACTCGTAACACAGCTGGTGATTTTGATTAGCCTGTAGTTGATAGGATCAATTATTGATCCTACATTATGTGAAAGGGCAATGTTACTTAAAGACTTTGGTTTTAGATATTTTGTGGTCCCATACTTTGGCATTTTATTAGATTCTTTATTGGTTTTTGCAGTGTTTAATAATTGCAGGTCTATTAGTTGTATGACGGTATTCAAATTAGTCAATGAAAGGTTTTGGGGTAATTATTTATTTTATATCATGCATTCATTCATTGAGAACTTCTTTACTAAGGATCAATTTGTTGGATTCTTGCCCAACAAATAATGCCATTTGTTCTTATTCCACGCTGTCATCCAATACAAGATGGTTATAGTAGTAGTTAAGTAAGGTGAGGATCCTATCTTAGAGACCCCCTGTCCCCCAAAACGTTCTATGTTAACACTTTTGTCAGTAGCACTTTTTAGCTCAAAGTGATGACTTTCATATGATAAGACTCTCTGACAAAAAATATGTTTTAGGACAGGGGTGTCTCTGAGGATAGGATCCTCACCTTACTTTACTACTTATATCAGTTTCTTATACTTATCAGCAGAATAATATTGTTACAAAATTTCATATTAAACAATAAAATATTATATATAATGTATCACTATAATCCAATCCGACATGTTGGATTTGATCTGACAAACAGATTTTGTAAGAGATTTGATTCAATCAAATCAGCGTCATGTTATACTGGAATAAAACCTAAAATAATAAGCGATTGTATTACTTGATAACTCTCATTGGCAGAATATCTGTTAATATACTGTCAATAATACGGAACTCGCGTATTAAATCGTCCATATCATAATTTATACCACGTAAATAAGATCGAATTTGATCGAGTAATTTTTTGTAAGTGATACTTGCTGTTTTGCAAGCATTTTTTCTGTATACCAAGAGGCTGATCTTAAACCAAGTGCGGATTCTAGATCAGAAACCCCAAATTTGACCTCAATGGAAAATTACTGGCACTGATTAATTGTCCATTTGACCTCAATGGAAAATTACTGGCACTGATTAATTGTCCATTTGACCTCAATGGAAAATTACTGGCACTGATTAATTGTCCATGACCTCAATGGAAAATTACTGGCACTGGTTTACTGTCCATTTGACCTCAATGGAAAATTACTGGCACTGATTAACAGTCTATTTGACCTCAATGGAAAATTACTGGACACTTTAATTACATATATAAACTTATCTCTAAGGACAGACGGACCTTTTCTCTACGTTCAACATATTTTTGTACACCTAATTATCTTACAGAAATTGAAATTGATATTATGTCTATAATGGGAATCGAACCACGGACCTTGAGCACTAAAGTTCAACGCGTTAGCATTGAGCTACCAGACCTTATTAGAAGCTAATATATAGTTATCTATTACTGCATAAGCATTTATAGTATATAGAACAAAAAAATAAATCATGATTATTATAAGATACAATGTGAATTTTAAATAAAAATAATATTTATTGTAAAATATTTCAATTCCCCAATACATTGGAGAAGTCTATAATGTGTATATTAAGTCCAACATTTCTGCTAGCTTAATCAGTCGTTGCTATGATACGCCAAGAAAAAAATCAATAAGCTTTTATATGGCTCGCACTGTTATGCTGTCTTAAAATAACTTGCTGTGTGAAAAAAAACTCATGTACTTTGGTGAGAATTTTATAATATTTTCTCGATAGACTGTCTATCTGTATGTTATGTCTGTCTATCTGTTTGTCTGTCTATCTGTCTGTATGTTATATTTGTCTATCTGTATGTCTGTCTGTTAAGAGCATTTTAGAGAATTTGAAATGCATGTTTACATAACAGACAACTGCTCGTTATTAAGATATGCTTAACGGAGTTATCGCGCTTGATTAACTGATTATAAGTTTTATAGCCAAACCAAATTTTTGCAGTGTAAAATTTAAATCATATATATATAGATAACTTACACAAGATTTTAAACTGAGCTGGAACAGTATTAATTTTTTTAAAGAATTTCATCTCCTACCACAAGAATCTCAAAGCTTGCTATCAAGTGTAATGTGCTATCTTGATTATATAACAAGAATTTAATTCTGCCAGATATCTTACGGCGACTTTCAAATAGTTCTTTCATAGCTATTTTGCTAAGAAGATATTTGCTACCTTTTGCAAAAACCTTTGACCTGTCCAGGTCTATGTTGATTTTTGTATACTGACCTTGGCTAATTGGGTTATGTAAATTTTCATATTTTAATGCCAGTGCATCTGGTAAATTTTCAAGATACGGAAAATATTTGCTATCATCTGATCTGATAAGGGAAAGTTTGATTCTGTCAAATTTACTAAAACAAATACCTGAAATTTCATCATTAAATTCAAATGATAATTGCTGGTTATTTACCATTATTTTTTTTTTTTTGCTATTAACTCCATCGACTAATGTTAAATTTTCAAACATTATTTCTAGTGTTTAGACAATATTACTTAAATAATGTCCAAGTGCGAGAGTATTAATTCCGTCTTTGCAGTATCTTTTATCATCGAAATTGCTTAGTCCACGTTTTATAATTGTACTCGTTTCAAGCTTATGATGATTCGTTCTAATGGCATTAGTTTTGATGAAACTGACGCTATTGTTTAGAGCTGCTTTAAAATCGTCAAAATGCATAATTTTTTCACATATCCGAGAGGGATACATTTAGCTTTCTTTGTCAGTTTATTGTCATCTAATACTACAGCATACATTTTGCTTCTTAGTCCAACAAATTCTTTTACAGGCACAAACATAAACTCATCTTTCATTTTTCCAATAACTTTCTTAGTCGAATTATCTTGAAATCCACTACATACTGGATAATCTGATAAATCGAATAGATCTTTATTATCGTAAATATCCTGATAGACACCTTTGCATTTTATGTTATAAACTAGCGAGTCTGTATCATTAAATAGCAACTCTGAATCTGGCCATTGATTTTTGGCAAAATTATAGTGAAAGTCGTACATCAGCCACTTCGATATATCAAGTACAGCTGCACCAACATAAATCGGTTTATTTAACTTTAAATTTGTTTTTCGTCGTTGTATTGCAGCAAGATTTTCACTAAATATTTTCATACTAACAAAACTATCGTCGTTAACTAATTTATTTCTGCGATTTATGTTGTTTACAATCTCAATATTGACCCGCTTGCGGATATTTTCCATCGTCTTACCAAACACTGAGTTGTTCATCAACTTGAAAAAGTTTTTCTCAAATTCGGTTTTAGCCACGGCACGACGTTTCGTATTTAAGTCGATATAATCTGCCATCCACCGCGACTGATTAAACTTTAACACGCGATGGACTTTTCTCAGAATTAGTCCAGCATCTACCGCTTGCTTTAAATTTTTGTAATGTATAACATAATTTCTTTTATCTAACAAATTTGGAACTAATTTATTAACAATCGAATTTTTTGCCGTTGTTGTTCCTCGTTGTTCAGGCGATAATAAACTATAATCAATCGTCATTGACTCTGCGCAAAACGGATAGTCGTTATGTAGATCATGTATCGAACTAGGATATTCTAGATCAACTTCAACAAAATATGAAATATATTTCGGAAGATTTTTTTCAGTTTCTCTAAGAAATTGATCTGGAATTATCCAATGAAACCCACCACACGGCATTGGCTCTGACATGGCCCACCCATAAAGGTTCACACAATCTTTATAAATAATGTAACTCGACGGGAGATTTTTATCATAACTTTTCAGATATTTGTTATTAGCAGCTGCATAATTTTTTGTTATACCGCTAATTCCGCCTCTAATACCTTTTTCAATAAAGTTAAACATATCGACATCTGTTAAGAGATCTAGTTCTATTTTGCTCGTTTTTAGTAGAGCGTCCCAACGCAACCCTGGAGCAGAATAATACCAACACGGATCTAGTCCGTAATTTGCATGACTAACCTGACGAAAATTCTCGAAAACATCTGCTAGCAATAATACATCCGTTTTCAGATATAAATCGTGATAATCGCCAAATTTTTACAGCCAAATTTATTCCACATATCTTGTGCATATTTATACTCATCATCTGTGATATTTACATTTTTGAGCTGCGAGGAAAATTTATCTTTGTTAGGCAGAGAAGTTTCATTAAATCTGCTCCAATCGTCAAGATACTCGTACGGAAAGATACCTTTTTTTTGTTAGATCGACATAGTTTTCACCGAAGCAACTTTTTAGGTTGGCGAAATTGCTACAGCCTTTAACGAGCTCGTCTAGTGATGCTGCCATAAATTGCAAGCTGTCGATAAAGCGTAATTTGCCGAGCGTAACTGACATATACTTTTCAAAATTATTTGGAATACATTTTATAGTGCTTAGTTTAGCTTTAATATTTTCGTCACCAAAAGCTTCTACAATGATATGACTGTCATAGCCACGAAAGTTATGTAAAACTACTGGAATAAAATATGGGGCACGCAATTTTAAATTACAACTGTTATGAGCTGCTCCACGATATTGGCCGGTCAAATGGCAATGATCTCGCACCTTGGAATCGTCCAGCAACTTTTTACAAATATGACAATTAATTGCTTCATCAAAGTCAAGTTGTTGTTTAGACGTCATTCTCATTGGAGCTGTTTTAAGTAATCTGTTAGAAATTTTATTAACTTCGTTTATTAAATTTTTTAGTAACCAAACGGCTGGATTTTCACCTCTATATTCAACTTTATCGGAGATGAAAATTTATCGCTAGCGCAACAAACTACTTTATAAGCTACTCCGCAAGGAATATGTTGTTGTATTTTTCTGGTACTGGATTTATTTGGATCATTTTCAGCTCCAACTACCGGGACGAGTAGACACTCGAAATCGGCGTAAATAGCAAAAGGAATATTCAGTTTATGATTATAATTTTTAAATTTTAATATTTTTTTTTTCCGCTAGGCATAGTTATTTTTTGAACGTTCACACAGTATTTGAGTTGCTCCTGCAGTCTTTCATTGCTAGGAAAGCCGTGCAAGCATCTATAACAGAAATATTTCTTGTTTTTATTTTTACTGTACTGTCCGCCAACTAAGCCGTTAAAGTTTTTTATCCAGCAGTAATGTCCCCGATAAAATAATAAATTTATTGCCAACTGCGTAGCAGTCGCTGAGATATATCTCGGCTAAACATTTTCTCGTTCGTCTAGTCCGAAAACATTTACTGAGATACCGTTTTGTTTTTCAAACTTTGGTATTGATTTTCTGCTACTGGAAAGTTGATACCATCAAAATTTAGTTCGTCTTTATACCTGCAAATGCTGAAGCAATTTTTTTCAGATTTGATAATACTCTTTTTGGCAATGTCTCGCAATTTCAGCATTATATCTATCTAGTAACATTTTATATTTAATTGAAATTCTTTTAATTAGAGCCATGCAAAAACTTATAGTATAATGACAGAGATTTTGAGATATCTACCACTAACAGCAGAAGAGCAAGAGACGTATCATATGCATGAGAGATATAACTTATATGCTGGAAATGCATTAGGTTCTGTCATCAACATAGCAACTAAAAAAGCTATTGGTGTACCAACGCCAGCTGGTATGTTAATTTCAGTCAAGGGTGAAAATACAGAAAGAATTAAAATGTTTAGAAAAGATTTTATTTATACTTTGTTTGTTGGCGATATTCCAGGGGGACAGCTAGTATATAGATCAAATGGCACAGTTGCAGATGATAATATTGAAAATTTAGGATTAGAAAACGAATTTCAAACCCATCCAATCTTTGATCTATATGAGGCAAATGATAGGGGAATTATTCGACATAGAAAAATAAAAAATGTTAGTGGAAATTTAGATAAATATGGCTATTTATTTATAAGAGTTAGGGGAACAAAAACAGACTTTGTTTATTATCTATCACATAGATTTGTTTACGAAACTTTTTATGGACTAATTTCAGCTGGTCTAGTCATCGACCATATTAATAAAATTAAAACAGATAATTGTCTAGAAAACCTAGATTTAGTTACGCCAAAAGAAAACACAAGACGTGGATCTGGTGGCGGTAATAATTTTAAAAATCCGGCTAAACAAATAATTTCAGTAAATATAGAAACTGGAGAAGAAATGAAATTTAAGTCGATAACATCTGCTGGAAAATATCATAAAATTCATCCACAAACAGTAAAATTTGTAGCTGATAGTAAAACTAAATCGGCAACGTCAATGATGTCATTCGACAGATTTAGTTTTAGATACGATAACCAATAATATTTTCTATATCATTACGAGAAAGACAATTGTGACCAAATTCCATAACGTCGTCGCGATTAAATCGTAACGTCATCATTTTATTTGTATTAAGTTTCATTTTATCCGCTGCTGTTAACAAAAATTTGTCCAAATCGCCTAATGTTATGATAACGTCAACAAAATAAAAACTATGTCCCAACAAACAATTTCGAACAGCTTCGGCTAATTCTTTTTTGTTAAGTATATTAACTCGACAATGATATTTTATTTCTTCCCCAAACATATTATATAGTAGTTAGATAAAAGATTATTATAATATGAATTTGATGAAACAACTTGCTGAAATATACTCGGAAGATTTTGTTTCTGTTCCAGTTTCAGTTTTAAATATTACCAGTGACAGATTTGCTGGTTATACCCGAAATGATATTTTGTATAACTATGACGATGACGAAGATAATGTTGTTGTTAGCAAGAAAAATTTCAACAGACCAACCACTGGACGATATAATGTTAAGTATCATAGTGCCAAAAAAATATTTAAAATTAATTATAGTGTTGCCGAGCATCAAATATTTTGGCAACTTATAAGACCTTTTCTAAACGTAAAAGTACCTGGACAACAAAGAAATATAAAATACGATTTAATTTTTTCTAAAATATTTAATTTAATGCCAGTTGATGATGCGAGAAAATTACATTTAATTTCTTTATGCAAAGCAGTAAAATGTAGGTCAGTGTTAATAAAATACGAGCAAATTTATAATAGTATTATTCTGTCGATGTAATCGACTTAGTTGGTACCCAACTGTTAAATTTATCGGTATATCCGCGCCATTTGACTAAACTTTTGTTGCCGCGCTTTTTAATAACTTTTTCAATAACAAATATATCTTGTTCTGTTTTCTGAAGTTCTTGCTCATAAAAACTGCCAGTTATAGGTTCGCTTAGCAAATCTTTCAACGAGTAGGTAACTGGTATCGTTAAAAGTACTTTATCGACAACAAATACTTCTTCGCTCCAGTTATGAGTATATCCTTTTTCAAATGTTTTTTTTTTCGTCAAGGGAATTCTAACTTTATCACAAACTTTAAATTTATGTCTGCGGTACATATTTTCATTAGCTAGTATTGGATTTGCAATTGCGTCATTTGGTGACATTTTTCTTTTGCCTAGCGAAAGCGTTCGGTGTTTCGTGTTATTGTATTCGTCAACAATTTTCTGTAAATTGTTAATATATTTATTTGTGTTTTTGGCTGTCAAATACTTATAGATTTTTTCGTTTAGTGTGCGATTAAATCGCTCGACAATAACGCTTTTCCCCTCATTTCCAGCAACGTATTTTTTAATGTTATTTTGTTTCAAAAACTGCTCGAACTTTTTATTAAAAAATTCCGCTCCATGGTCGGTCCAGATTCTATTAGGTTTTCTTTCTGTAGTTGTTATTATTTGTTTTAGCGCATCAGTCATTGAGGTCCCTGTTTAATCCGAAACTGGAACACTAAAAGCGTATTTACTAAAAACATCGACAACATTAAACAAGTATTTTTTGCTATCGTTAAACGGAGCTAGATTTGTCATATCAACTAAATCTATCGCCCAGATGTCTTCAACTGCATTTGCGACAACTTTATGTCGCGGAAACTTTTTTTTTTAGGTCTGTGTAGTTCTTCTGCCAGATCATCATATAAGTCTCTACTGAGTCCAAGTTTATATTTTGCTCCAATAATACCCTGGACCAGTCTTCGGTCAAGGTGTTCTCGCATGTTTACGGGTTTCATTTCACGAAGTTCGTCTAACATTACTTTGTCGCAGCTGTGTTTTTGTTCAATATCTCTATAGCAGATATCATGGCGCATCGATATTGCGTCAACTTGATTGTAAGGCTCTTGTCCTGGCAGCGGATTATCATTCTCGTCAAGTTGCTAGTCAAGAGGGTTCCATGGTCCGGTATATTTATGACCTGGCAATGTCCAACCACCTTTTGGTCTCGCAGTTTGCCGATTATTTTATGTATATCTATACCTGTTCCAATTATTTCTCTGTTGTTGCATTTCTGGCAATATGTAACAATTTTATTTTGCTCGAGGCATAAATCTCTATCGGTATTGCAGTCGCATGTCATTATTTATTTAGTCGTCCACTAAAAAAACATTGGGCGGGTAACCCGATCCAGATAATTTTGCTGCCGGGTAACCTGATTCAGACAATTCTGTTTTTGGTAAAAACATACTTTTTCTTTTTTTCACAGATTACACAAATACTTTTTAGCATTATTCTATTATTCTTTGTTTTTTCTATTTTCTCGTCTTTATTTTCTGTTTTAGTTTTACACTTAAGACAATATGTTGACATTGTTATATTTGTAAGTTTAGATAAAATTAAATGCGATTTCATCATTAGCGTGCGAGGGTTGTTTATCAAACTGTAAAATAAACTTTAAAAAATTTGGATCTTTTGTCATCTGCTTAATAAACATTATGCAATAAGATCCTATTGGCTGAATCTGATTAGACGAATAATTTATTATTTTGTATTTGCTCATATATCTTTTTACTGCGTCACTTGGTGGAATTCAGAATGAGTCAAAATAATTGTTATCAAAAACAGCTACCCAATGCGTTCCAGATCCGTCGTTGAAATCCTGTATATTTATAACACACGAACCTGAAGTCAGTGCCGCTGTAAGTTCATCTTTAGAGTAAACTCCGTGAAAATTTTTTACTTTTTTTAGCTTATCAAGTATATCAAAATTACTTAACGGGGCCTCGTTCCCGGTAGAAATAATCCTCGTCCTAACAGACCCGGTAATAGACTTCCCGCTAATCCTGCCAGTAATGGAGCTATTGGAAGAAATCCACCTTGTTGTTGTAATGTCTTTTTTTTCGTCGTCTTTCTTTTTTTCGTCGTCTTTCGCTTCGGCATTATATTTAATCTTTAGACAAAATATTGCTATACAAAAATTTTCTTTATTCCACTACCTTTAACTGCTTTTGTCGTTGCTCCAGATACTGCCCCAGACGCCGCTGCTAGTCCTAATGTGCCAAGTGCTGGCAAAATTTTAGGTAGTAATGTTTTGGCTATTACAGATAGTGCTGGACCGAGGAAACCACCTTGTTTTTTCATTGCAGTTATTTGTGTAGCACTTAAATTTAAAACGAAAGGTTTTCCGCGATCGTATTTATTTACTTGATTTTTGGTTAACAACAATTTCGTTAAAGTACCAGCTTGTAATTGAGAGACAGAGTCTCTAGAGACAGAGTTTCTTGGATTGATCTTCAGCGAAACCTGCTCCCGTTTCGCAACAGCAGCTGCTAATTTTCTAACTTGGCCATCAGTTAAATGTATTTCTTTTACAATATATTTTGTTATCTTATATATAACGATTATAGATTAAACTTGGACTGTCATTTTACCTCCGACAGAGTCAATTGTAACAAATCTATCGTTTATCACTAACGCATATACGTTTAACGGCGCTGCTGGAACGTCTCCGAGTGTCCAAGTAATTTCAATATCAGCTGTGCTGTCTACAGCTCGTTCGCTATGCTTACTAACATCAAAATAAAATATTGGATAAAGTGCACGAAATTCCTCTAATGATATCTGAGATCCATCTCCAGCATCTTGATATTTTTGCATTGAATCGAGTAAATACATGTAAGGTCTAGTAATGTTTTTATTAGCGTCATCTGCAAAATTACATTCTATCGCTCGTTCTGGGTATTGTTTTGAATTTATTCTAGCGTATATTCGTCTAACATCAGCGTTATTAAATATTCCATTATTTTGTAGTTGGCTTCCACGTCGATCTTGTCTCTGAAATACAACAAATAATTGACGCGGTAGTTGTTCACTTGATGTTGTTGTAACTCGCCATGTGTAGTCGGTGGTATTCGGAACTGCTGTTTGATATATTTTATGTTGCTGAAAATAAATTCTATTAGTATGTTTTTGCAGCATATTATTTAATTCTGCCATTTTAGTGATTGACGGAGTTATTCGTGGCACCCACAGCGCAAGTTTGTTTATGACAAATTGTACATTATCCCCACCAAATCTAAACAGGCAATCATTTTGTTCTGCTCGATCTAAAATAAGCGTATGTTTAACTCCACGAAATACTTTATTATAGTCCCTGCAAAAGCCAAATACTGTACTTAGTGGCAGCATCATTGTAATTTGACGTGATACTGCTGTAAGTGCCTTTCTCTTAGCATAACCATCATTGTAACGTCTATTTCGAGGTTTAATTGTGTTAATAACTAAATCTAACATTGCAACGCCGTCAGCAGCCGCAGCTGGTGGTGCTATAGCAAGATTATTGCAAGCAGCAGTAAGTGAGACCCTTGTAGCGTCTGCATTAGCGCCTGCAGCTGGTGCGACTATACCTAGCTCTGCCGCATTAGCAATA